>CAJNOL010001503.1:40614-62513 GCA_905250125.1 Rotaria sordida | reverse complement strand
TCTTTACGAGGATGATGATTAAAAGTATTATTATTATTATTATTATTATTGTTATTATTATTATTTATTCTTGAATTTGTTGTTGTTGTTAAAGCTAATGGTTGTTGACAATAAGTTGGTGATTGTGCTGACTGAATTCCAGGTGATAAATCTGATGTTGAACTATTACTATTACTATTTGTTGTTGCAGTCAATGTTGTTGGACATACAACAAGATGATGTGATGTTGCTAATGAATGATCATTATTTGTTGATACTTCTTGACCAACACTACTCAATGATGAACTTGAACCAGCACCTGGCGTTGATGAACCTGTTGCTGTACTTTCACCATCAGTTCGTTGAGATTTATCAAGTGCTTCACGACGACCTAAATTAATATATTAAAATTCAATAAATAAATAACAGAAAAAAAAAGAAAACATTAAATACTTACATCTTTCTGTTGCTTCACGTTTTTGTTTTCTAAAACAGTAAGAGTTTAATTAATTATTTAAAACGAAAAAAAAAAACAAATATTCAATTTAAATTTACCGATATTTTGCTCGACGATTTTTAAACCAAACCTACAAAAAAACAAAAGAATCAAAATCATTTTCTTATTCCAATCAATTAATTTCCTTCTAAGAGGTGCGAGAAATTGCAGGTGTAACCTATCAATATTCTCTATATCTATTACTATTGGTCATAATGTCTTACGGTATGTTCATTCATGTCCGTTGTACATTTTTTTTTTCTCTTTCATGTGTGATCATGCATAAAAATGAATCAAGTCAAATTATCCATCTAGAACATCATTTATATACATGAATCGATAACATATCAACCTACAATTGACTACTTTCCGGAAGTGTACAAATGATTTATATATATATATATATATATTCATTTGATCACATATAAACATTACAATCTAACTGATATTGATGGTGGCACCATCATGTATTTGTGTGAGTTATTAGCCTATTAGCGGCAATAGACAAGAAGAAGAAATGCATCATTGAACAATACCAAAACAAAATAATAACAAATAGAAATTATTATTAATATTGTAGAATATAGATCTATTTGAGTAACAAAGAAAAAAGCAATCGGATGTAATGGAATACAAAGCCTAGAAATGAATTGGCGGCATTAAAAGGAAATGGAAAAAATCTCTTGACATAAGAGTGAGAACATGGAATGCATACTGGATTTGTCTTTGGATGATCCCGGCTTGGTCACTCACATTGATTTTTCTCTTTTGTCATCACTTTTGAATATGAGTAGCTGATCTCTTTCTTTCTTTTTGCTTTCATTTGGATTCAATCAAGTTTATTTAGTCAGCAATCAGCGGATAATTGGCAAACGATGAACTAAATCGTGCAATTGCTTCTGTCAATAGAAGTCAATTCATATATGTATATATATATGATTCTTTCAGACAAGAAGCAATACTAACAATATACCAGAAAAGTCGTCATGTCAACAACAACAATCGAACGATCGATTGTATTGTCAGCCAGAGGCTGTGTGAGAAATCAACTTCTTTTCTCTTTTTTTATACAAGATATAAAGAAAATGAATACGATTTTGAAACCACTCGACATTGTAACCAAGTGCTTTCTTCCATTAGACTAACATACTGATAAAAGCTTCTCACGGTCTCTAATAAGCCCAATAGGCAAAGTTCATTTCTTCATCTTATTTTCGAAAGTCAATTATTATAATACGAACAAAATTCTGGTAGATATTTATATTGTATGATTTTTAAAATTCAATTATTTACCTCAACACGTTCTTCTTTAAGATCAATTTTCATTGCTAAATCTAAAATTCAAATAACAAAAAAAAAAAAAAAATTCTTATTCAATTTTTAAAAATAGATCTCTCGTCTTTTTACCTTCTCTCATCATAACATCAGGATAATGTGTTCGATTAAAAGCTTCTTCTAATTGTTCAAGTTGTTCTTCAGTAAAAATAGTTCGATGTCGTCGTTTTCGTTTATGATTTTGAGCCATTGTAGCAGCAGCAAAAAAATTTTGTAATGCAGGATATGCTTTAAAAAAATAGAAAAGTATCAATGAATTAATTCATTATTTATTTATTTACTCTAATTCTCAAACTATTTCTTTTCTTTCAAAGAAAATTTTATAATTAACTTGTATCTTTATAGAGTGTGCCCGATAGCATAAAATCATTGTATATTTACATGAACAATCACTTCTCTCTCTCTCTTTTTTTTGTGTTGCTCTTTGAACTTTCTGTCCTATTGAATATAATAACATCAATAACTTGACGTTATTACTAAAACAGGTGACGATTCAGAAATAAACATCTAGTTATAATGAATCACTGACCATACTAACAATTAAACACGTTTATCATAAGCAAATATACAAAAGGAAAAAAACAACCCGAGAAAGTATATATATATATATATATATCATAAATTTTCGCTCTAACACCTTTTTTGTTCATTGATGATTATAGATAGAAACAAGAAAAAGAAAATATCTTTCACAATATATATATATATATATATATCTATATACTTACAATAAAAATCGGCAGCAGCTTGAGCAGTACTTGCTGATGTTGCACCATAGTAAGAAGATAATGGTACAGGTAAACGTGGACGTGGTGCAAGTATATTATCAATAGAAAATGGATTATTATGTGAAACAGCAGCAGCAGCTGCAGCTGCTGCTGCAGCCAATGGATGATGACCACCGGTAGTAATCATTGGATTTCCACCACTTGTATTACCACCACCACTAGAAAAATAGGCTGTAAGTGCAGCCGATGGAAATTGTTTGAGCGCATCGGAATAATGCGGAAGTTGATACATTGTTTTGTTGTTACGTAGCTTTCACTTTCAGTTACTTTTACTTTCTTTTGACAGTCTGTAGTCAATAATGTAGTCTCTAAATCGATCGTGTTCGTCTTTTCTCTTTTTCTCTCTGTCTCTCTCTCTCTCTCTCTACTTCTTCTTCTTTTTTTTTCTTTTTTCTTTTTCTCTTTTTTTCTCTTTATATTCCACCAATCGTTGACGATGTCTATGCTCGGTGATTGCCGATTTTCTTGTGTGATAATTGTTTTGCAAATATTTAATAGAAAAAAACGAACGATGCATACACGCACGCATAAGCGTAAGAGTGTGTATGTTTATGCTTGTGACTAGGTGACAGTAATGTTAAAAGCAACGAGGTTGTTTTTAATCATCATAAACGATTTTTTTCTTTCTCGCTTGCTCCTTTTTTTTTTTTTTTTTTTCTTTAAATTTGTAAGTATATACATAAATAAGCCAATCAGTGTGAAGAGAAAAATGTACATTAGTTGAATACGAAAAGCGAGCTAAAAAAGAAATTGATTGATCGGGGATGATACGTTGTTCGGATGTATAAAATGAAATGAAAGATATTTAATCATAGATAAATTTTCATACACTACTGAAAGAGAAGATATTGAAAAAAAATGAAAAAGAGGATGGACTAGAAAAAGAAATATGTACGATATATCGAAAGATTTAATCTAAGTTAAATCAAACAAAAAAACAAAAAACTTACAAGAAATAATTGAGCGGATTCTTTATATTTAAAGTATTTCAAAAAATAAAATTAATGATCAATTTGAAAAAAAAATCTATTAAAAGATTCAATATTCAGTTTTATATTGGTGTTTACTTCTTTTGCCTGTAGGAATTGTACATTATAATGTAAATTAACATGGGGGTGTAAATAAAAATTAATATCAAATATATATATGGAGACATTTTGTTTATTCTATAGAAATTATTCATCGAGTATGTCCGCTTGTTGTTTTTTCTTTAAGATTTGAACATCTTCAATAAAAAAAAAAGTTTCAATTTTGAAAGATTATTCAATTTATTTTTCTATAGTATATCATACATTCTACAGCGCATCTCAAAAGTCTTGTATCACTTTTTAATTTTATGTTCTGTATTTAAACTATACAACATATGTTTAATTTGACTATTTAAAAATTAAAAAACTTCAGTACTAAGAAAACAAGATAAAAATGATATAATTATTATGAATGACTCTGAATTAGGTCATTTATTCAGAATTGAGATGGTATGAATTCTTCCTTTCAACCACACTTATAATCCAACTTCTAAATAGTGTTTTTTGTAGGAATACATCGCAGATAATTTCTGACAACGTTTAATGCCTAATCACATCTTCTACGGTCGAGGATCCGGAGACTCGTTATTAGTGAAAGACGGTGATAAATCATTGAAAAATCGTATCTACAGCTCCTGAAAAGCTCTACAGACTTGTAGATAAGTAAAAAATTTTTTTACAAACACTTTTGACTGATATCAAGGATCATAATAATCAGAAACTGATCATCTTCGATTTACTCTACAACATGATATATTTGGTTTTCTCAATTTTGAATAGATACTCTCATCCAACATCGTCCTTCATAACAATAATAATTTTTTTTTTCTAGCACTGAAATTTTTTAATTTTTGAAATAGTCGAATTAAATTAATGTTGTGTAGCTTAAATACGCGATTCAAGACAAAAAAGTGATGCAAGACTTTTGACGTGCATTGTAATTGATCAAGAGAAAAGTTATAAACATGAACAATCGTCTCTAGAGTTTATTAGATCTAGCGAAATCTCACTAGATCTCATCTTTAGCTGCATCCTTCTGTATCACATTGCCAGAAATGTATTCATACGAATAATAATAATAATAATTCTCATGTCAATTCTGTTCTTTTACATCGTACGTTCGTTTTGAATAACACAATATTGCAATGCTCGTTATAATTTTTTAATGAACTATTCGTGTGCAACGATCAGGTGACCATATACATACATATGCCTGTCGATTTTGTGCATCTTCTTTTTAATTTATTTCTTTTTCGCTTTTATTACGAAGGTTAACAATATGATATTTAATTATATAGATCTATCCTTGACAAAAATGTCTTTTACTATCATCATAAGAATAAATAATTTCTTAGAGAAATTAGGTTTTTTTTTTTTTTTTTTTTTTTTTTTAAAAAAATATAAAATAATATAAATAATAGTGGGACAAAAAATTTTTTTTAAAAAAAATGAATTTATTGTAGAGTTCTATAAACAACTGCTGCCGGGTGTAATAATGATGATGATGATTAATCAACAACATATACATTGAATTGTATGAAAAGGACTTTTGTTTGCCGACTTGTTCTTTTTCTCTTTGTCTTGTTATAAAGTTGAAAAACACTTGATCAAGTAGTCGAATACATTATCGAACACATTTTAATAGATGTTCATATAACGGTTGTTAAATGGAGACGAAAAAAGAAAGTTGGAGAATTTGTATGTAGACAAAAAGACAAAGAAATGAATTGAAGAGAAGTATAAAATCGACAAGCTACACAAATTGATGAAAGATATATAATGTTAAAGCATTTCTTTTTTATGAAAAAGAAACGCAATAGAAAAAATTGTTGTTTACTGTTTAGTATCAAAGTCATACTTGATGATGACTTATTCAAGTTATTATTCATAATTAATTGTCAACAAGAAAGAATAATACTTGTATGTGTTATTAACATTATTGAAAATGATAAGAGTTAAATAAATACTATTTAACAGATGTTTCTATAATATAAATATATGTTATTATTCATGTTTATACGAACTATATTCTTATAAACTTGAATAATCTCTAATAGTTTCGAAAACTAATAAATTTTGTTGACATAATAATATTTACAGCTTTACTAAAGTAAATAATTACGTCATAATTTCTATTCGTTATACGAAGATTTTTGAAATATTTTATTATAATACGATTGAATAAAATATTTGTGAAACTTCATTGTTATCGAAAGCAAATGATATAAGAAAAATAACAATACAATTCGAACAATACAATAATATTATACTTGACATATATGAAATCAAAGATAGTTTTGTAATAATAATTGATGTGTCTCTTCTCAATTTATTGACACCATGACAGTTCTTATCTATGGACTTATATTGACATTATTTTTTAGAATCAAATAATTATATACATATATAGTATAAAGATGATTCATTATTGTTTTGAATGTTTTCGGCAGAGAAGACGCATATTCTTGTAATCGTCTTATATACAAAATATTTAGAGTTCATGATAATAACGTATGAACGAGACAAATCTGATTAAATTTCAAGGAGAGCTCTTCTTTCTGGATGTGTTAAAATCAGAACATTTTCGATTTTTGGTTTTTAACTTCGAAATTTTCTCTGTCAAAGATCATATAAATGAGAACTCTTCGTTGTTAATTAGAACTTTTATTAAACTCAATTCTCAACGTCACTCTAGCAGAAAAACTTGCACTACGATTACTCTTTATATGCAAAATTCTCCTATTGATAATTTCTAAAGATGCTGAGAACATAGGTCCTGAACTTCTAACATGGCCAGTTTTCGATTATTTTAGTTAGAGAAAAAAAAGTTCTGATCGATACAAGAAAATTTGTTTTTCATTTTTTCTCGAAATCAATTTTTACACAAAAAAGAGTGCAGAATCATTTTCCCAGTTTCTCCACCATCGTACGTTCAATTGAGCCGAAACGTTTTTTTTTTACAGGTACTGAACACTGCTTAGAGTGCCTACTTGTTTTTTTGTTTTGAAAAATATTGCACCGTTGATTTTTGGCAGGTTTTACAAAAAAAAAAAGACATGTGCTTTTGGAAGTACGCTGAGTATTTCGATCTTTTTATTCGAATAAAAGGAGATGAAAAAAAACGTAGATACTTTAAACAGTGTTTAGTATCTGTGAAAGAAATTCCAGCTCTATGGAATCTATGACAAATTCTACTCTATTCATTGAGATCTATCTGCTTTGAAGGTTTCAAATATTTCTAATGAGCCTTCAGTATGTTTGGTGGTGAATAGAAAATTTTTATAAAAACTTTCTATTCGTCACACCCATTTCAAACAAACTAGATTATAATATTCGAAATTATTGAAAGTAAAACAAAAATCGTTCGATGAATTATAACCATTGAAAGTAATATTTCATTAGTTTAATTATTTCTATAAATATTTCCATAGTGAATAAATTAAATAATAACTAATATATTCTTTTGTTTTATAAGATCATCTTCAACCACATACACACGAAAAATGTATGTTTCGAAAAAAAAGAAAGAAAACAAACGAACATTGCTGTGTGCACAAAAGGCCAAAGAAAAATAATAGCAAAAGCAAATGAAAAGAAAAAAAAAAGAAAGAAGACTTCACCAAATGTAAATCTTCTTCTTCTTCTTTTTTTTTTTTTTTGTTTTTTGAATGTTTTCCAGAGTGCAGATTATGTTATAATAATCAATAAATTCACTTTTATATGTTTGAAAGAAAATGAAAAAAAAAAAACAGAAGCAAAAGCTAAGAAAAAAAATCGAAAGAAAAAAAAAATGTATTTTTATTTAAATTTTATATGGTAGACGTTGTTTCCATGCTTGAAATTTTAACTTGACAATATCTCGTAATTGCGCACGTTTTACATCAAAATTTTTATTGAGCATTGAAAATTGATGAAGATCATCATCGGATATAAATAGTTGACTTTCTATATCCGTTGACGGATTTTCATCCTAGAAGAAAAATGGAAAAAAAAATTTTGAAGCGATTAAACAAAAATAGTTAAATTTTACCCAAATTTGTTTCAGATCCATATGAAAAAATGGATACTGTTGAGATAATTGTACCTATAATAAAACATCAATATGTACACAACAGTAGACAAAAGTCTCCAGCCCATCAAGAATGTCAATCAGAAGTAAAGTTGTACCTCGATTGTTGATGTAACAAAGAGAATTATGATGGATACTAGTGAATAGTATCTATTATTCTTTTGAATTTTATAATTCTGAAAAAGAAGAGCTTTATGAATCAGCGAATGCTTCATTAATCTTACTGTAATCATTGATCAACAAGAAAGACCTATTCCATAACACAGCAATAGTTCAATGAACTATGTTCAAACTCTAAGAGAAACTTGCCTACAAGTCTTAGAAAAGGATTTTATGCTAAAGCAAAATGATGTGTAGAGAATTCAAAGATCACAATCTTTTAGAACAAAGAACGATTATCATATTAAAAAAAAAATTTGCAACAAAACTAGATACCGTTCATCATAATTCTCTTTGTAGTGAAGTAATCGATAGGTGGTTTCATCAGTGATCTACATTTTTGGTGAAGTATGTGCACATCAATTTTCAAACATTCAATATATACGATAGCTTAGATCTAATAGAATGACGACTCTTGTTCATTACTGTCCTAGAAAAAAATTCTAAATATTTATTTACTTTAAGGATATGTTTTCGAGTAGTATCACATAATTCAATTGTTTTTTTAGAATCTATAAATAATGAATATTATTTTTAATAAAATTGATTATAGATATAAATTTTTACCTATTAATGTATTATGAACACAACAATTATGACTATAGACATCATTGGACAAAACAGAATTACAAGGTGAAACAGATTCGCCATGTTCACCATTATTCTCATCTTCTTCATGTAATGGACAACAATGTGATACTTGAAAAAACAAAAAACGAACAAGAATGATTTTCATTTATGATAATTATTGAACAAAAAAAAAAAAAATTATACTTACGTTCAGTTAAACATCCATCACATGTTAATGAACATTCACAAGGACTAGATGAACAAGTTTCATCTTGCCCTAAAAGTTAAGAAAAAAAAATGATGTCATATTTAGTTTTAGCTGATTAAACCATTCGTTTTTTTTTTGTATAGAAAAAATATTTACATGTCAATTATGGAATGTAAATAACAATAACTCACATAGTTAAATGATAGAATTAAAAATATTTGTGAATAGATATCTATGAATATTCTTATCAGTTTTTTTCTCGCATTGTTGAGATGATAATAAATAAAAAAACAACAACTCTTGTTACACAAATCTCGTTCAAAGTCGATCATTGCTAACGTGAACTGTTGATGGAAATAGGTTGTTTTTAGGTATGGATGTACCAATTCTTGAAACTTCAATTCAAAAGTTACTTATCTTTAATAGTATTGAAAACCTACAGATTCATATCAATTTTGAATGTTTCATCCGATGTTTTATTTTGATTTGTTTGAATAGTTAACATAAATTAAGGAATTATTCAGGTTTTCTCTCAAAAACTCATAAAATTCGACCGATTCTAAATCTCAGTTTTTCGGATGTGATGAAATCTAACGGTAGTGTCGGATATAACCCTACGACAGTTCCCGATCAAAGAACTGAACTGGATATGATGATAGGGGTGAGAATTTCTTCTGTACTTCAAGTATGCGAATTACCGTTAAGAATCAATCCGTTTTCGTTGGCGTTCATTAGGATTGTACAGCTCGACCTCGTGAGCTGTACATCCCTACTATCGACTAATCAGATTCGAGGAAGCTGTTTCTCGGCTATTGTAAGGACAAAGCAAATTGTTGTTCGGGTCATATGACAGAGGATTTCGGATAATCCCATGGTCAACCCGAACAAGACTACGTTTTGTCTTTATAATAGAAGAAAAACCCTGCTCAAATCTGATTAGACGATAGAAAAATCGATCAACCAATTAGATTTGAGCAGGGTTTCTTTCTTCTATTATGAGGACGAAACATAATGTTGTTCGGGCCGATCAGAGAGTTATCCGGAACCCCTTTCATATGACTCAAACAACAACATATTTCGTTCTTACAATAGCTAAAAGACAGCTTCCTGGAATCTGATTGGCCGACAGTAGGGGTATGCAGCTGACGCTCATGAGGTTGAGGTGAACAGTCCTAATGAACACCAGCGAAAACAGATTGATTCTTAACTTAAAGTACAGAAGAAACGCTCACGTTCATATGAGCATGAGCTGCACACCCCTATATGGTGAACAAGTCTTTTTAAAAGAATGGGATAGAGTAATTAGTTCTGTTTTAACAACTAGAACAAGTACTGAGTAGAATCGCTAGATTACTATTATTAGTAGAACAAGTACATTTGAAAAAAACCTGTCACTAGACCCAGTTCTTAGAACTGTGAGCTGTTACAGGTCTAGTCGGATAGAGCAATCAAAATTGAGCAGAACTGTTATAAAAAAGAACTTGACACGACAACGAATTCTGAATACTATAAAAACTCATCTTTGAAAGTATTGTTATTTGAAATAATTGTTTAACATAGCAGAAAGATAAGATGATGTAAAACAGATGGTTTTTATATTAGACTTCCTATTTTAAACTATCTTAATGTCTAAATACTTTCACAGTCGCATGATGTTAGTAGTTGGCAAGATCTTGATAACAGAATGGAATCCTTTCTGATATCTTGTAATGGAAATATGAACTGAAAATTACTAGCTATAGAGCTTTCATGAGAATCAGTTAAAAGTAGACCAGAAAAATGCGCTCGAAATTTCGAGATGAAAACCCTTTTTTTTGTAGAGAGAGAAATTAACTTCTAATACCTGGATAACTTTTCGTGAACATAATAAATTCTTTCAGCTTGATCCGAAGTTCTCATCCTACGATGAGAAAGTGTTAGTTCAATATTTACAGCTGGGATTTTCCTAACGACTAGAAATTTGTGAGTTGAATACTTCCAGACTCACATCTCCCTGATCATTACAACCATGGAAATCATTAAAGACAAGCAAAATAGGTCAGTCTTAGTGCCCTAAAAAATCAATAAAAAAAATTGACCGATCCGGTTCCTGATTAGAAGCTCATCATAAACAAAAAGAGAAATTCTCTCATTAATGAAATTGAATCGTATAGATCGTCTTGTATCATTTTTCAATAATTGATACAATCATTCAATTACTCCTTTTCTTTTTTCTTTATTTCTATTTAAAAATATTTTAATTTACCTGAGGAATAACCAAGATCCGTTCGTGTACTAGAACAACGAATACATGATATCGATGATGATGTTGGACATTCATCACACGATACTTGTTGTTTTTCTTGAAAAATGATAAAATTTTATTTGATGAAAAAAAAAAAATAAACAATCAAAATTAATTTCATTTACCTAAATTTCTATCACGATGACAAACACATTCCCTTGTTGAAACAGATGAAAAAAGAGTTTCAAGTGAACTTGATAATGGTATTGTTTGTTCATTTATAACTTGATGTGATGATTTTGGTATACATTCAGATGTAAATAATAATGATGATGGACATGATTGTGATTTAATTAATGGTATTGATGGTATTGTTGTATGACTAATTGATAAAGATTTTGATCGTTCATCACAATAATGACATAAACAAGAACAACAACTACTTGTTCGACGACGCGTTACTATATCTTGTTTATTATCATTAGAATTTGTACATAAAATTTTTTTTTCATCATTTTTTTTTGTTATTTTATTTGATTTATTCTAAAAAACGTTTTTATTAGTCAAAAATGAAAACAAAAAGAATTTATTTAATTTTCACAAAAAAAAAAAAAAAATACAAACTTCATTATTTCCATTCATTTTTATTTGACGACGAGCTTTACGTTTGGAGCGTTTTTGTTGTTTCTTTTGTACTTTTATTTCATCGACTTCACGAAATTGTTCACATAAAATTTGTAATGTCATACTAAAATCTTGTTTACGATCAATAGCTTTTTCAAAATCTAAATTAATATATATTTTTTTATTTAAACAATAACAAAAAATAAAATATAATTTATTTAAAAAAATTTACTTAATCGTAAACAATCAATACCAATATAAAATAATAATTGCCATGTTTGTTCTTCTGATCGCATTGTACGATAGATTTTATCAAATCTTTCAAATAAATAAATTCCAATACAAGTTAAAATTTCTTCTTGTGCTATATCTAATGTTTTAGCATGACGTTCACGTCTACTATCTTGAATTTCGGATTCTGCTCGTGCAATTAAATTACCAATAAATATTTTATTAGAATCAATATGAATATGTTTATCATTAGTACATGATCGTAAACCTAAAAATAAACAAATTATTTTTATTAATTTTCATTTAAATTGTATTAAAATATTTATGAGAGAATCATCGAAACTGATACTTATCATTTGAACTCTCAAGAAGGTCTCTGCAAGACTTAAAAGGATTTGTCTCCATAGGCCTTTGAAGCCGAGTTAGAGACATTTTACTAAAAAAATTAAGTATACAGAATTCCATTATGAAATTTCGCCCGTTAGAAAGTTCCAATGACTCGTCGAATATTCTGAAAGCTTTAATCGAAAAGGATTTTCCTTTATCGAAATATTGAATTTTCAAAAAATAGTCGCGCGCTATAAAAATCGAGTTTACTTGAAAATTAAATATCATGACAAAAAAAAAAAGACATTCTTCTCGGCTGAAACTTTCAGAATATTCTATACGAATCATTCGAATTATCTATGAGAAAAATTTCACAATGAAATTTCATTACTTGATTTTTATAGTAAATACATAAAAATTGGATCGAAAATTCAGTAAAACGATCATAAATCGGCTTTAGAAGTCGATGATCTTCTAGAGACTTTATCGTAGGCCCAATATAAGCTCAAACGAT
This sequence comes from Rotaria sordida, assembly GCA_905250125.1. Lineage (NCBI taxonomy): Eukaryota > Metazoa > Rotifera > Eurotatoria > Philodinida > Philodinidae > Rotaria > Rotaria sordida. Next base: position 49,961 of record CAJNOL010001503.1, on the reverse strand, counting down.
AGAAGGTTTTCACTTTAGGATAAATCTTTGAACATTCCAAATGGAAATCGTATTCGTTATGATTTAGAAATTTTAGTTAATTATATTTTCATTTTCAATTTTTCTAAAGCTAAAACTCGGAGATAGGAAGATCCTAAAAACTTCATAGTGAGCGCTAAACATACTATGATAAATGCAACAAAAACAAAATCATTTCTAGAAAGAAAATTTTCGTAAATTTAATGTGAACGAAACACTGAAAAATTCATAAAAAGTTACACGTGTAATTAGTTTCAGCCTTCTGTGTTTTACTAATCTTTGAATTATTCAATTCTTACTCTCTATACAAATTTTGGTTATAGAAGAAATTGTTTTAATAGAATCTTATTTAAATCAGATATGTATGTTCTAGTTTCTCCAATGAAGATATATACAAAAAAACTGTATAAACTAATACAACAATCAATTATCTTACCTTCGTATAAAGCTGGACAATATCCTTTTTTATCTCGATGTTTATTATCTGTATTATCCAATAAAATATCATATGCTTCTAATACTTTAAGTTTACATTCCGAACAAAATCTATTCAAATAAAAACAAAAACACATAATATCAATAAAAAATAATGAATATTAACTTTTTTTTTTTAAAGTCATACTTATGTTTATGTAAATAATTTTCAAGTGTATCAAGTAAACAATCAGCTTCGATTAATGTAACTGTATCACGACATTCTTCATTCATTGCATCCCAAACAATTTCCCAATCACTAGAAATAAAAAACATATGATAAAAATCTTTTTTTTAAATCAAGTTTGTTTTTTTTTTTTTACTTAATTGATTTTGATTTATCTAAAGAATGTATATTACATCGACGATTCTTTTTCGATTTTGGAATACTTTCAATAAATGAATTTAATTTCGATCTATTCCAAAAAAAAAAAAATAAAAATCATCATCAATTCAATTTAATCTTCTCTTTGTTTTTTTCTTTTTTTTATTCTTATACCCATGAATATAGAACAATGTATAAATATTATCCGGATTAGAACTATACATTTTTGTTACACTTATTGATCCTTTTTCATTCATAATAAGTGGTTCAAGTCCTGAATGATGATGTTCTATTAATGATTTTATAAAATTTTCAATACTAATAAGAAGAAAAAAAAAAAAAAAACAAAAAATAAATTTATTATAAAAATAAAAATTTTTAATTAAACCTTGTTCGACAACCAATACATGGTACACCATGAAGAATATATTCTTTAATTTGAGTACTAGGTACACATAAAACATCATTTAATTCATCCAAAGTTAATTTTTGATATCCATTTATAAATGTTTCATAATTTTTGACTTTTTTATTACAACAATGATGATCATACTTTATACATGAATCATCAACTTGAAGTTTCATCTAATCATAAAATAGAAATAAAAAGAATTTCTTTTTATTTTCTTTTTTTTTTTTTTTGTTTTGATATTAGATAAAAGAAAAAAAGATTTACAATAAGATTTTCATCAATATTAATTGGTATTTGACGTTTATCAAACGATGACACTTGTTCTTTTTGACAGACAGCTACTAATCGTGCCGTAGGTTTTATTGATGACATACAGGTACTTAGATCACAGCTATGCATTGATCATCTAAAAAAATTATATGTTTATTCGACAGAATAATATAAAAAAATATATGATTGGATAAATGCAACCATTTGGCCTTCCTCTTAACACTCTATAAATATGTCAGTAGAATTTGTTGTTTTTTCTTTTCTTTTTTTTTCGTTCGTTCTTTCTACCATTGTACTCAGCTGTTTGGCGACACTGGTCATATTGGGAAAAAAAAAACTACTCGAATAATTCAAAGTGTATTTGTCATTTATTCTTCGAAAAATGCCGTATTATGTTGTACGTCAGGGCAAAATACCCGGCATTTATAATACTTGGTGAGTAGAAAACAACAAAGCTGTTAGTAATGTGAAATACTTTTGTTTTCATGGAAAGATAGCGCTTGAACACGATATAATTTTTTTTTAAACAATTTACTTTTTGCTTAAAACATAATCCTACAGTGAAGTCCTAGTATAGAAATGATTTTTTTTTTCTTTTATGTTTTATTTCATTTATTTTAAATCAGATAAGTTTAGCAACTAATAATTCTTCGGTATGAATGCACAGAAATAGTCAGTATACCATTTTTCACTGAGATAATACGTATGAACCTTAAAAACATTCCATTAATATCCAGTTTGCTAAATATCAGTAACGGTTAGAGCTCGTTGGGTTCAAAAATTTTCAAATCTGCAATCAACCTGACAAACTCTAGTCGCGGTTGACTCTTTGATTTATTCTGCGCCATCCATTATTAGAACGAAGTCTTTGATCGTATATCAACAACATCTGTAGAGGGGACCTAAATTTCTACATCTATACTTCAACACTTGTTTTAGGTCGTGTTTTACAAAATTATTCTATTTGATTGATTATGATTATCTTTTTGTTTTTTTGTTAAATTTAGGAATGAATGTAAAGAACAAGTTGATCGATTTCCTGGAGGTTAGAAATATGAATGTAGAAAAAAAATTAATTGTAAATGATTTATTTATAGCGGAATATAGAAAATTTGATAAACATTCTGATGCTCAGGAATATTTAGATGGTAAAGTAAAAATACAAAGAACTTTTAAAACAAAATATCCTATATCAAAATCAAAAATATCAAATAATACTCCAATTAATTTAATAAAAGACACTATTCAAGAATATTCATCAAAGTCAATAGTATCATCTTATGAAAAATTAACAGTTTCAGATACTAATAGTGATCAAGGTAAAACAAAAGAAAGAAGAATTCATTTATTTGTTAACTATTATTAATAATTAAAGGAAAATATACAATTGTCTACTCAGATGGTTGTTGTTTTGGTAATGGTTATTCGGGATCAAAAGGTGGTTATGGAGTTTATTGGGATGATGATCATCCATGGTGAGTAAAAGAAAATTACAAATGATCTACATATAAATATATATCAATAAATTTAAGACAAAACATTTAGTGCTTATATTCATTTTTGAACATAATCATTTCTTACATATAAATATTTCTATAGGAATATTAGTGAACGTTTACAAGGAGATCCAACCAATCAACGAGCTGAATTAACAGTATGATGATAAAGGTATAGAAAAAAAAAAAATCTATCTTTCATTCATATTTTAGGCAGCAATTAGTGCTATGGAAGTAGCTTTATCAAATGGTATAACTCATTTAGAAATTCGTACAGATAGTAAATATACTATACAATGTATGTAAAAAAAAAAAAAAGAACATATCTATATTCAAAAATATTAAATTTATCTGAATAATTTAGCTGCTACTGAATGGATTCAAGGATGGAAAAAATCCAATTGGATTAAAAGAACTGATTCAAAACCAGTTATGAATAAAGATTTAATGGTGAAAATTGATGAACTTCAACAAAAACTCAAAATTAAATGGGTATTTCTAATAAAAGATTATAATATAAAAATACAAATAAATTACTTTTTTTCTTTCAGACATATGTACCTGGTCATTCATCAAATAAAGGAAATGACGAAGCTGATCGTTTAGCTAAAGCCGGTGCTCGAAAATAATTAGTATTCTCAAATATTAACCTTCTGATATATATAATATCTATTTATTGTATGTTTTTTCTTTTGTGCAAATTCTTGTGATAAAATCATTTTCATGTTATCAAAAAGCAGAGAATAGTAGAAATGCCTTATAACATAATACTTATTCAATGATGATTATTTGTATCGAAAATAACGTACACTAATGTTAAGAAGCCCTTTGAAAAAAATCTAACTTCGATAGGATAAATGAGCTATTGATGAAATTCTGTATAGATTTTTGACTCATGGAAATGCATTAATAAAAAACAAAATTTTCACGCCTCCATACCTTACTATTCAGGGACGAAGCTGCAGAGCTCGAATTGCTTTTATTTGAAAGAGAATTCTTTGCCATTTCGAATAAAGGACAGGGTTCTTTTTTTTTAATTTTTACTCTCTTTCATTTTGCGAATCATTGAAATTTTAAAAATCTGGAAAATTCAGAATTTATTTCGTATTGAAGATCAATTAGAAAATTCCTTTACCTGATCTGAAGGACTATGGATACATCTATCGATTAAAAAAAAAGGACATAGTTCTCTAGAATAAAGTATATTGAGAAAAAAGTTTGACTGTAGTTCGATTATCACAAAAAGAAAAAATCAATTTTGAGAAGTACGCAAAAGAAGTTCTATTTTTAGATAGCGTTTCTAATTATTACTTCAATGGAGGTAAAATATGAATATATTACATGTCAATCGAAACACCTATCTATGCATATCAGATTGCCCTCGTACGAGATACATCATAATAGATGATGCTAACTACCATTGCCTTCATATTGATTATATCATTCAACAATATAATAAAGACAGAAGAATAACAAACTAATTTTTTTTTTAATTCGCTTGCTGCCTTATAGTTTTATTAAAGGTTGATAATGATGGTTAGTTTTTACTGATAACTCATAAGAAATATACTATTTTATTTTATATAAAGCACTTACTTAAATGATGTGAATGAAGAGAAGATCCACACTCACATCCTCATGCCATTGTAGATGTCAAAAGTGTGTCTCTAATATGCACAAGATTTGATGACTTCTGAAAAATCTTTGTTTATTTTGTAGATCCAACTCTCTACAAAAACAAAAAATTTGATCAATTGTTCCAAATATCATTATTTGTCTAGATTGTTTCGGAGATCATTCATAAAGCCTTCGTAAATCAAAACTATTTCTATAAATTCGTATACTAAACAACATATTTATATGTTTATCTTAAAAATCATTTTTCTGAAGAGTGTTCTTAACTTCAACTATTTACTCTGCTTATTCTTAGTTTTTTGAAAAACAAAACTAAAGTATTACAATCTCCAATCATTTAATTGTAATTCATCAACATGATCTTTCAACTAGTGATCGTAATAAATTTTCATCTGCATAGCGCTTAAATCTAAACGTTGATGAGCTATATCATGTTGTTGAATTAATTGATTAACTTCTTGCACAGTTTTGTAGATCTTCAATTGGCAATTCAAATTCATACATAATAATTGAAAGTTTGTATAACATGCGATTCAATACATCGTTATCTCTTTCTAAAAGTAAAAATCGTGACTCTCTATCTTGATTCCATCAAAAGTTATTCAATATTTATTCACTCGTCTGTTTTCTTTAAAATTGTACTTATAATGGAGGTGTTTGTATTGTAACCGAGCTAGATTTGATATTTTGGCTTCAAATGAAAGCTCTCACTGCCAAGCTAACAAGGTTAAAATATTAGCGGCTGTTGACTTGTCTAGATGGAGATATTCGATTTTTACTGTATTTACAGTATATGTAGGATGTCCACAATTGAAAATTTTGATAGAGTTTATTTTTCTTTTTTCATAATGGTTGGATAGAGCTCTTCAAGTTGCATTGGATAAAGTGTGTTTCAAATTTTAAAAAGAGGTTTTAAAAAAATTTGCGAACCATCGAAATTTTGCATCTTTTTTTTTCTTATATTTGAACATAACAGTAAGTTGGACCCTTCGTCCAAGATTTTTTAAAATCTCTTTTTGAAATTTGAAACATACTTTTTCTAATGCAACTTGACGAGTTCTATCCAACCATTATGAAAAAAGAAAAATAAACTCTATCAAAATTTTCAATTGTGGACATCCTACATATACTGTAAATACAGTAAAAATCGAATATCTCCATCTAGACAAGCCAACAGCCGCTAATATTTTAACCTTGTTAGTTTGGCAGTGAGACCTTTCATTTGACACCAAAATATCAAATCTAGCTCGGTTACAAATACAAACATTTCCATTGTTAGTATTATCGTCACATATAAATAACAAACAGTTTCTATCGAAATTTTATTATTATCATATTAGTTGAAGTATAATGAAATATGAGAGTTATGTAGAACATCAGTTTTACTATCAATGCATATAGAAACAAAGTTTCTTCAACGTTCCTATACAATGTAGAAGTATCTTCGCCACCTTTTATTGTGTGTTCTAAGTACTTTTGAAACTGTAATTTGCATTTTTTCGATTGATACTCCTATTTATCAAAAAACTTCTATTAAAATCACACTTATCTATATTTGATATTACAGTTTCAATAGGAATGAATTCAAGAGATTTTTTTTTTATTAAAGATCAATCAAACAATGTTTGAAAATGAAAAAAAGGATTGCAATTCTATGATCATGTTTTTTTACTGAAACAAATAATTCCACTATACAACTTTGTTTACATATAGGTCTGATAATCTTTCGCAAAAAAAGAGCTTTCTATATTATAATTCTGAAAATGATTTGAACAAATCATATTTTCGACAAGAGTTTTCATGAGACATATAGCAGAAATTTTACAACGTCGAATTAAAATCAGATTTTTGTACTCGTTCCAAATCTAGGTTCGACATTTTTGTAAGACTAATGTTTTTAGCAGTTTGGAACGAATCAATAGAAGACCTGGAAACAATGTTTTGACGGATGTCAGAGGGTAGGAAAACCGCACAGGATAGAAGCAAAACTGATTCTAAATATATCAAAAACAAACCAAAGCTTTCTGTGCGAAATGACATCCTAATTATTATATTTCCGTCAGACATTTGTCAACAATCAGAATTTTGTTAGAAGACACGGTGACATTCTCGCAATCCCTTGATTTTCAGACGCATAATATGCATTAAGTTATTTTAGGAGGGTTGATTCGAGAACCTCGATTCTTAATATACGTTGTAGAGTCTAATCTCATCTGTCATGCTGTTCAAAAAAATCACTTGTTGAACATTTTGCTTAGAAGAAAGTCTGTCCTTTAGGTACTGATGTAGTCAAATGAAAAAAAAATGAGACTTACACAAAATAAGCATCTCTAAGCCAGAAATACGAAAGTACTGCGAAAAATCTCATGGTAATAATTTCAAACGAGATACAGTCGCATTATGTGCCTATAGATCTATTAGTGTAACTATCTCTGTCGAAACTTTATTTTCATGTCTTTCAAGGATTCGCTTATAACTACTAAAATATGAGTCTAGTCAAAAATTCTGAATTAAAATCAATACTTTACAGCTTCTTCTGATCATCTTAAACGATCGAAAAATAAAGAAATATTTTATCTCAAAACTCTCGACCTACCAACAATATATTTTTGATCAATAAAAACTGATTACATACATTTGTTAGTAAGAAAACAATAATAATTTTTCTTTGATAATCGTTGAAATAATGAGATATTTATTTGAAAAGAAATAATTACTTTTTTTTTTTACATATGAAATTGTGTTCTTTCTTTTTTTCTATATTTCTTTTTTTCTTTTTTTATTTTATCATTGATCCTCATACGCACAAATATGTCTAATTAATGACAGTGATTGTAGAGTTAAGATAAAGAATAATAAGAAAGAAAAAGAAAGAAACTGTACATGTGAATTTGAGAAGAGAAAAAAAGAAAAGAAAAAAATGCAAACACAGTTATTGAAATAAAAAGACAAAAAAAAAGAAACAACAAAATGAAAAATTAAATATCCATTAAATTTTTCATTTCAGTTTGTTGTTGCTGTTGTGTTGTACGAATACGTGTTTGAATATTTTCGAGTTTAGTTCTTATACGTGTATCAAGATTCGATGGTAATGTTGATGATGTTTCTTGAATAATATCAGTTAAATCAAGTAATGAAGGTAATATTGTATTTGTTAAAATATGATTTATTTTTTTTGTTTGTAAACAATGATCATCAATTTTTGTTTCAATTATATTCATTTTATTTAATAATGTTGTACTGAAACTCATAATCACAGATTTTAAATCAGATATATCATCATTTGTTGTTGAGATTTGTGTTGATAATGGAGGTGTATTATCATTATTAATCATATGAGATTTTTGAAATGTACTTTTAAGTAATGTTTCTAAATCTTGTAAATTTCCATTATCTGTTGATATTAATGGATCAAAATGTGTTGATTCATTTAAAATTTGTGGAATTATACTTGTTTGTTGTGAAATTACATTTGAATTATTAAATATATCAATAGGATTACGAATTTTATCATCAATTGTTAAAGATGAATCATTTGTTATTGTTTCAATATCATTTTTATCATCATTATTTATTATTGATATAGATGATGTTGCTGGAATATTTGTATTTGTCGCTTCACCGTCACTACTATGAGCAGTACCATTTGGTTTAGTTGGTTTTTTAAATGTATTCATAAGAAGAACTTCAAGTTGTTGTAAACTACCTGATATCTAAATGATTAAAAGAAAAATAAAAAAATTAATTTTATTCGATTTATTTAATCTTACTTGTGGTTGAGTATCTGACGTGACTGATGATTGTACGACTTCACTTGTATATGGAACAGATAAAGGTGTTGGAGAAGGTGATATAGACGTATGACTATTTTCAATAGTTTCGTTCGTCATTGAAGTAGAAGACGAAGGAGGAAGAAGAGGCATAGAAGAAGGAGGTGGGGGAGGAGGAGATATTATTTGTTTATTAGTATCATTTGGAATGGTAGTATTAACGTGCTGAGATGGAGGCATTGCCGAATAGGAAAAATTTAAAGAAGAATGAGGTAAAATATGAGAATTTTGTAAGATTGATTGTTGTGGATTTATTAATGATGTAGTTGGTTGAGATTGAGTTTGTGAAATAGATTGAATAGAAGGTTGTAAAATATCTAAGATAAAAATATTATATAATAATTAAAATTAGATTTAAATTTAAATTATTTACTTGTTAAGGATTCACTGGTAATGGATAGTACAGGTTCTTCTGTATATTGCTGTTGTTGCTGTTGTTCAACAACAGTAGTAATATTTCCTGATTTTGGTATCAAAGAATCATCTTGATTAATCAATGGTGTTGGTGGTTCACTGGTATCGGTGACAATAGTCGATGTTGTATTAGTGCCCTGAGAGGTATTCAATTTATTGAACGTTTTTTTCAATGCTGCTTCAAGTACTTCAAGACTACCCGCTGAACCAGGTATATTTGGACTAAGTTCAGGTAATTGAGTAATTGGAATTGGATCTGTTGTTAGAACTGGTTTTGTTGATGGAGTTTCTGCTGATGGTTTAACTATTTGTTGCTGTTGTTGTTGTTCAACTGTTGTTTGTTGAATAATTGCAGGTGCTGGTGTAGCAGCAGGAGTAAATGTTGTTGTTTGAGGTAAAGGTATTAACTGTGTTGTTTGTTGCTGTTGTTGTGGATATTGTTGTTGTTGTTGTTGTTGTTGTTGTTGTTGTTG
>CAJNOL010001503.1:24520-40604 GCA_905250125.1 Rotaria sordida | reverse complement strand
TGTTGTTGTTGTTGTTGTTGTTGTTGTTGTTGTTGTTGTTGCTGTTGCTGTTGCTGTTGCTGTTGTTGTTGTTGTTGTTGTTGTTGTTGTTGTTGTTGTTGCTGTTGTTGTTGTATAGTAATTGATGCTTGTGGTGTTTGATTAATAGTTGGTTTTCCATGACCAGTAAAAACACCGGCTTTTCGATCAATTATTTCATAATTTAATGCTCGTATACGATCTTTTATTGATTGTATAACAAATTTTTTATCATCATCAAATATATAAGCTTTTGCAATAAGTTCATCAGCTATTTGTTCTGGTGTATCAGAATTTAAATCATATGAAAAACGTATAGCTTCAAAAGCTGTTGATGATACTTTATTTTCTGCATATAAAGCTTTACGTTTTGTTTTATCAATAATTTTTAATTTTAAATCAATTTTATCTTTTTCTGCTAGAATTAATGAATCATTTGATGAATCTCGTACAAGATCAATACGTAAACCATTATCATCAAGAAAAAATGAATGTTGTAATAATTCATGTACAGATAAACGTTCTTCTTTTTTTGTACGTATACAACAATCAATAACTTCTCGTACATCTTCACTTTCAACTTTATAATAACAATCAGGTTTTAAACCAGCTGTAACACGTTTTATAACAGCTGTCGGTCCTTTACATTCAATATATGGATATTCACCAGTTATCATTTCTAACATACATAAACCAAATGAATATATATCAACAAGTTCATCATATTTTTCATCAAACATTTCTGGTGCCATAAATTCCATTGTACCACGCATACTTTTAGCAAATGTTTGTGTTTTAAATGTTGCTAAACCAAGATCACCTATTTTAACACAACCTGTTGTACTTGATATAAATACATTGTCACATTTTAAATCACGATGTATAACAGGTGGATTACGACTATGTAAATAAGCAAGACCTTTAAGTATTTGACGACACCATTTTTTCATAACATTAATACGTTTTTCTTCTTTTTGTCCTTTAAAATTTCGAATATATCTATAATAAAAAATAAAATCAAAGAAAATATTAAATAATTGAAATTATTTATTTACCCTTTTAAAGAACCTGATGTCATTAATTCAGTAACAAGAATAATAACTTTTTTATTTGTTCGTGGATTTGTTTCTTCCCAAAAATCATAAAAACGTACAATATTTTGATGTTGAAGTTTTTTTAACATTTCAGCTTCTTCTTTAAAACGAGCTCGTTCATGTTTATCAAATTGTGCAAAATCCTATATAAAACAAAAAACAAATTATTTCTTTTTGTTTTTTTTTTGTTGTATTTATATACTTGTAATTCACACCAAGCTACAGCAACACTTGTTTCTGTATCTAAACCACGATAAACAGTTTTAAAAGCACCACGTCCTATTTCTTGTGCATATTTAATAAAACGATTATCAGGACTTTTTGCAACTGCTTCTTCTTCTTCATCCTAAAAATAATATAATTTTTAGTACAAAACAAAAAAAATTAAAGAATATTAGCCGAACAAATAGATTATGAGAAAATTAAATGTTGTATTATCAAAAGAATTTTTAATTATATTATATGAATGAATAGAATTTTGTTTACAAATGAGATAAGTATTCTTCTTCTTTTTGAAGTTGTAGTTAATAAATTGGAAATAAACTTTTATTTTTTTGTCAAAAACCACTAATGCAATGTGCCTTTTAATCAAACAAAAACAAACATTAGGCAACATACATTCCGAAAATTTCCGATATATTAGGAAAGAATTTTAAATGAAAGAAAAATATACAATGATCGTTATTATTTTTAGATCTTAGATTCTATAGAATAAGAATAAATGCCAAATGTCATTTTATAGAGCACAACAGATGATCATTTATCATCATTAAACATCTTCGTTAGTATGTACTTAATCTATAGATCTTGACCTTTATAATAACAATCTATGTTTTATTTATACAAAAAGATAACCTTTGTAGAAGAATTTTTTTTTTTAAAACAATAATTAATTTGAAAATTTTTTCGCAATCTATATGAACTAACCTCTCTTTGTGCTGCAACTGTAGATGAAGGAGGAACTGTTGTTGGTAATGCACTTGTTGAAGCTGATGATCTTTCATCTTCAGCAGCAGATTCAGTTTTTTTATGTTGTGTTACAAGAAAACGAACACGATGATTTCCACCACCATTTTCAATTGATTTAGCAGCTGATTTAGAACCATTAATAGCATTATCTGTATTTGTTGTTGAATTTTCTCCGTCAGTTGTTGGTGTATTTATATTTTTTCGTTCGTTTAATGATAGTTTAAATGGTAATTTAATTCCTTCATTAAGTACAAAACAATCATCATCATTTGATGATTTAGTAGCAGCTGCATTTGCTAATAACATTTGCTGTTGAGATTTACGTATAGATTTAATTTGAAAACGATTTGCTTTTCGTGTTGGTAGTTGATTTGTTGGTGTAGATACTATTGGTATTGATGATGAACGTATCGGTTCACATGGAGATTCTTTTCCATTTGTTTCAAGATTAACTAATGGATGATAACGATGATAACGATGTTTTGTTGTATCATCATCTGTTGTTGTTGTTGTTAAATGATCACGTCTTTTTAATGAATATAATCTCGTTCTTTTATTATTAACAATATTATCATCATTTATATTATTTTTTTCATTATTATTATTATTGTTATTATTATTATCGTCATCATTAGAACTTGATCGTTGTTGACCATCTTTACGTCCATTTGTTCTTGATAATTGTCCATTATTATTATTATTATTATTATTATTTATTGTTGTTGTTGGTAAACTTGTTTTTCGAGTTTTTTGTAAACGACGAAGTTTTGTTGTTTGTTTATTATTATTAATAGTAGTAATTTCATGATCTGATTCATGAGCATCTGTATCAGTAGATGACGATTGATTATGTGAACGATGTACACTTGATTCACCTTCTTCATCTGATGAACTTGATGTTGCCATCGACATAGTTCTTATTCTACTATGCGCAAGAACATTTGCTATACGACGACTTGTGTCTGACATAGAGTTATTATCACACTAAAAGAAAATATTTCTTTTTTTTTTTTAAATATATTCCTCTTTTCTTTTTGCTATTAATTAAAAATTGTAATGTCACTCTCTATTTCTGTTTTACAGGAATAGATAATAATTTCCTGGATGAAAAATATTTTAATAAGATTTAAGTAAACTATTTGGAATTTTTCTGTTAAGAATGAAAAAAAAAATAAACATGCTGATTAGAATACCTGCACATATGAGATATAAAACATTTTGAATGTTCCTTAAATGTTTCAAGAGAGTTAGATTTATTTTTTTTTCATGTTTTTACTGTTATAAAATATGTTTAAAAAGAAAAATACAATACCTTTTGTTCATTAACTTCTTTTGATACTGGCGCTGGTGCAATAGCATAGAAAACAAGTGGTGGTGACGGAGAATGAGACGTATTATGAATAGATTTTTTATTTGAATAATGACCATTTTGTGAATGATAATTATTATTATTAGTATTATTTGTTTTATCAATTGTCACTGATTTTGTAGATTTATTTTGATAAAAATTATTTGATGACGTAGTAGATTTTTTCGAACGATTATTTAGTGCATTCGATGATACGTAATTTTGTAAAATATTTGTTGCACTTAATGGCTTTTTTAAACCAATACGATTTGATTTTGCTTCATTTCCATTTGTTGCCATATTATTTATACTATTACTAGTTGGTAATTTTGATTTAATATTACGTTGTGATGATGTTGTGGTCGACATTTTGAAAAAGAACACGCAGATAAAAAATACAAGAAAATGAAAATCTGACTAAATATATTCTTTGATAAACCAAAGAAAAATCTTCTTCATTACACAGTAAATAAATAAATAATATATGTCGTATCTCGAAAGATAAATAATGTTCTTTCGTATTCGAGGTTTTCCTCTTTTTTTTTTTTTGAAAAGTTATCTATCTTTTGAATAATGCTTGTCAAAATATTTGACTAATAGATAAAGTTTTTTTGTTCATAAAATTTAAATAATAATAATGATGATTATTATTATTATTATTATAATAAACTAGATTTCTTATTAAAATATTGAGAATAAATTGAATGAATATTTGAATAATATCGATTGAAATTGTCGATAATATATATTCCATTACATCGATTGAATTAAATTAGTGAGTGTGTCTATATTTTCTTTAAAGAAAAAAAAAGAAATTATTGACACAAAACACTTTTCAAATACGTTGAACACGAGAAAAATATGTTTGTTTGCTTGTATGTTGATAATATATTCGAAATGGAATCTAGAAGAAAAAGAATAAGTTATAAAGACAAAAGACAAAAAAACATAGACAGACTAAATATAAAACGTGTCTGTAGTAACCCGTTAACGATTGAAGGAAAAACGACGACGGGAAAAAAAACAAGGCACAGATTTTTTTTTCTTTCCTACAGGAAAAAAAAGAAAAGACTCGCCTTTTTTTCTCTCTCGCTTTCGTCTTGTTGTTTTTCGAGTAAGATTGACTAGACTTATGTAAATAATTTACTTTACATTTCTTTTTAAAGAAAAAAAATGAAGTTCGCCATTCCAAATAAATAACAACAATTTGTTTTAGTTACTCAGATTTTTCTTTTTCTTAAATTGATTTTCTTTTGCTTTAGTATTTTTTATTCTGATCGAGTAATCATGAATCTATTATATAAAAAAATGTTCTAAAGAAGAAAAAGAAAAAAAAATATTAACGTACCAAAAAAAAAAGAAAGAAAAGATCTACCTAAAATTTATGTACTTGATCCCCGTCGTTACTCTTTCCGTGTACTACATACGTACGTGCAGTTAATACAAGTGCAAAATACTTTTTCCTTTTTTTTACTTGTCGTATGACATTTTCTCGTTATTTCAATGAATAGAATACGAAAAAATAGTAAACAACAATAGTATGCATTTTATCAATCAACATCAACAAATACAATAGTTTGAATAGACTAAAGAAATTAAATAGAACTACCCAATTGGATAGAATGTTTTAGAGAGGCCGCTATATTGCATTCATGTGTTCATACTAAAAAATATTGTTTTTATAATGCCTCTTAAGATATATTTCTATTTATAATTACTACAAAAAAAAACCACATCATTTGTGCTTTTTCCGTTATATATTATTCTATAATCTTGCTTTCCATCAATTTAGAATCGTAATTGGAATTAGAATGTATCGAAAACAACAGCTGACGTCAATGTTCTCGAACACACACACACATACGCGCGCGTATATTCTCTCGTTTTTTTTTATTACTTCCTGTAGTGACAAGTTACTACCATATGCGCCTACGCTCGTCTTCTTTTTCTTTTTCTTCTTCCTTTCTTCGGCAAGTCAATGCAAGTTCTCAAGAATTGAATAAAATGATTCTTACTTGTTCTTCTTTTATATGCCTACTTTTACGCTCTCTCTCTCTCTCTCTCTCTCTCTCTCTCATCAATCGATAGCAACTAAAATTCAATTTAATAGATGCTACACATTAATCAATGGCTACTGGTAATTCATGAGTAATTCGATGACATTTTCTATACCGGTAAAAAAGAAATCGAAGAAAATATGTAGGACACATTGTATTACATAATCAATAGCTTCTTTTCTCTTTCTATATTGTGACCAATACGACCTTCATGGAACTACACATCCGGTTTATACATTTGTATCTATAATAGGATAGAATTCCTTTTTTTTTTCTTCCCTCTTGCCGTTCGTCTCAAACATCAAATTGTTTATGTCAAACAGGCTAGGAAATTAAGTATTATCTTCGTGGATCAACTGTTTTTTGGACAATGATAAAAAATAAAAAGAAAATAATAACAATCAATACAAATCCTTTGATAAAAGTTCTTCTTAACATTGTTGAAAAATTTTTAAGTATTATTCGATACATTTAATAGTTATCTTTCTTATTCATTATACAACAACGAAAAATGAATAGATAAAATGATGTTGGGTTTTTTTTTCTTCACATCTGTTTGGTTGTCTCATTGATTATCCTTTAAGACAAAAATAACATTCCTTATCATTAGAAGTACTAAGGACGTGACTAGTACACATGCGTTTCTATATTTAGCTCTTCCTACTTGCCTCTTCAACTTGTCAATATTCTTATCTATCTCTTCTATATGCATTTATTCGTAAAACTATCATTTAAACTTGGTTGAATATATTTATAAAATAGTCAAATTTCATAGAAAGATCTAATCTCAAGTTTTTTTTTTTCATTGAAACAAAGATTTTTTTATTGCTCACTTATGTTGTAAGATACATTACATATAGACGATGTTTAGTAACATACCTGTGCATAATAATGAGGCATAAAATGATGAGTATGTCGGTGTTAGTGAAAAAAGAAGTGAAGGAGAAATAAGTTAATCAAAAATGACGCACCGAGCGATGAGCGTAAAACGGGCTTGTAAATACGCACATTGCTCTTCTTACCCTACTTCGTCGTCATCAACGGTTGTTGCTTTTGAAATCGTATCGTGGTCGAGATAAATGCACACAGCCATACAATAATAAACGTGCAAGCAAGCAAACGAACGAATACTTGAGAGGTATGCGCGCGTATTTCAAGCGGAGTGTAAAGAGCAATTACTTAAAAAACACATACTGCTTAGCTGCAATAAATGTTTTCTATAATGCTATCAAATGAATGGGATGCAGTAGGAGATATGTTGCGAAGGAGGGGGAAAAAACAGAATATACATTTATTTATCTCATTCGTACTACAGCAGCATATTCATTAGTGCCACATCATCGTTTATTACTTGGCTGCATCATCGTTGATGTCTTCGATCGTTCGGATTCATGTAGAAAAGAACCGGAAAGAATGAAAGATTTTCTTCGAAGCAAACAAGAAAAATCTATTCTATATATGGGTCAACTGTCGGTCATTTGCTATTCATCAGATAGAACGTGTCACTCGACATCGCATGCTTCAAGTGAGAGGATTTTTTTTTCTTTATGTGATACAAAAAAAAAGTGGAAGACCCAATCTAGATAAGAAAATGTATTGCTGTATTTTGACATTGGCAATCAAGGGAAATATTAGTAGGCATTCATTTTGACTATTAAATAAGTAGAAACTTTTACTGCGTACATCGAGGTATTTACGCGTATATTTTGTTTTTTTTCTCCCACATAATGATTCTCAACACGTCTATTAGAAGTATTGACGTCTGGTTGGTATTTCATCATCAATGCAGTTTTTTTTTCATGCATTGATCTGTAAATGCTAAGGAATTTTAGTATCCAAAAAAAACAAATCTATTAGGCACACAATAAATCCTGATGAAAATATATCAATACTCATATAGGTTATTTTTTATAACCCAGACGATTGTACTTATTTCTAGGCTTTTACGTCGAGTTCAGACACAACAACAACAACAACCAGAGGTTTATATCTTATTAATGATGATCATCTATCTTATATTACTATTCTTAATAACATAGTATTGCAAAATGACTATTTTCTTTTCTTTTTCTTACTATCAATAATGTCGTATGTAGTGTATACTATCTAACGATGACATAAATCCCTCTTTGTCGTAGTTTTTTTTTGGTTCTATTTTTGCACTGTAGTCTAGTCTTAAAGTCAGTCCAATGGCATACAATCGATCAAATTGTATGTTGTATCCATGGTACAAATATGTGCATATTCGTAAATATATATTATATAGATAAAGTCGACATATGATAGATATCGTAACAAAAGATTTGTTCTGCAGATATTCTCATATAGCCATCAATAATATAATAACCTTTAGTTTTTCTTTTTATATTTATTTTGAAGTAAGAGAAAGAAATAAGAAGTTTATAAGACATCATCATGTCTAATCCTATTAACGAATGTCATGAACATAGACTATAATGTTGTTTTTTTCTTTTGATAATAAATAATATTTTTTTTTATTAAATTTTCTTGTTTTTTTTTTTTTTTTATAAAAACATGCTGTTGTTTTTCTTTTGAAGAAGGCAGAGAAAAGAAAACATTTTGAATGAATTATTAATATGATAATAACACCAGCAAAAAAAAAATTACTATTCCTAAATAAAATAAAAGAATGAAATTAAAAACTAGAAAAATAATTCTACTTTTTTTTTTTCTCTTTCTTACTTCATTTTCCATTGAATCTTGTAAGATTGTATTCATATTTCCCATAATACATCGACCAGTTAATGTAATTGTTGTTTTAAAATTATTTCGTCGTTTTATTGTTAAAATAACATTTTCACTATAGAAACCAATTTTTTTTGGACGAAATTTACATGTTAATTTAACAAATGATTTTTCTCTAAAAAAAATAACATTTTTAAAAATTTTATAAAAAAAAAGACAAACAAATATGCTTTATATATAGTAATACATTACCTGATTGTAGCACGACGTACACTTATACAAAATGGTAAATGTGATTCACTTATATCAACCTATTAAAAGATAAAATAAAAATCGAAATTTCAAATAGATATTATAACATTTACATCACATGGATCTGTTCGACTATAATTTTTTATTGTTAATTTAAGAGTTTTTGAATTTGTTGTTAAATCATCATTGATATAAACCTGACCAAAATCTAATATATTCTGTTCAATACCAATCTGATTAGCAATATCACTTTAAAGAGAAAAAAAAAACAAGACGAAACAAAATTTGATTCTTTTTTAAATGTGTGTGTGTGTGTTTTTTTTACAGTATAGCATCTTTTTGTCGATGTTGACTAGTTGAGGTAAGATCGCCATCACTTTGAGCTGTTGTTGATGCTAATGACATATCTGATACTTGACTATGAGATGATGTTCGATTAGAAAATTGTTCATCTGAATTTCGTTGTTGTTCTTTTGTTGATGAGAGTAATATTGGATGCTTAACATTTCAAAACAACAACAACAAAACATATATATTAAATTAATTATTTTTTTTTTAAAGGAGAAAACAACTAGAAAACATTATCCAGATCTGTTTTGGTATCATTAACTGCGTAATATGACAATATTCTAATTACAGATATTAGCATAATTGACGAAAAAATAATTATTCTCAAAATATTATCATCATTAGAAAAAAAAAATATTGAAAACTAATATACCTCATTTCGTGTGTCATGACAAACACCAACTAATGTAACTAGTGATGATGATAATGGTGATTGATGTGGAGGACAAAATTGACATTTTATATTTAGTTTACATTGATAATTGCCTGTTTGAAATGGACAAAAATATACTTTAATCATTATATCTTGTTGAGATTTAATCATATATTCAATTTTATCTAATTGAAATGGAATTATTTGATGATTTTCATTTGATATTGAACTCGTATCTGAGATGATATCCCATTTATGAATATTAATAGATAACTATATTTAAAAAAAAAAAAACTAATCATATAAAAAGTTTTTGATTTGATATAGAAAATTACTGTTATATCAACTGAACCATTATTTTTAATAGGTACATCAATTGAACTTGTTTTATTAGCATAACATGATGGCATACGAATGATATTTGATGATGGAATATCAAGCCACCAATGATCATGTTGTTCAGTTAATTGATGATGACCTAGAGAAAATATAATTAAGAAGTATTATTTGTCGAAGAAATTTACTCAGACGTTGTGAATTAGCTGAAAGTAAAGATGATGATGATGAACGATTATTACGTTGAAAAGATGATGTTGATGATCTTATGAAAATAATTTAATTCAAATAAAAAATTAAAAAAAAGAAATAAAAGATTCAAATGTGTACTTTTCATCACTTGATTGACTATGAAGTGAAGTAATAATTGGACTATTTGTATCATGATGATGACTATAAATATCTGATGAACTACTAATTGTTGTTGGTGGTGGTGGTGGATGAATACAAAGTGGTGTTGATTGATGTTGAATTGTTGTTGATGTTGATGGTGCATAAGAATAAATAGGATGATAAGAAACTACAGGATAAAATAATGGTTGAGGATGATGTGAAGGCCATGAGGGAAATGGAGTTGATGGAAACACATGTTGCTGTTGTTGTTGCGTCTGCTGTTGCTGTTGATGAATTTGAGTACGTGATGAATTTGTCGAAGATGATGATGATGATCCTACTAAATGAGATGTTTGAGTTTCAGTATTAACCGTTGATATATCTCCATTTGAGCTCAAATTTGAATAAATATTTCCATTAAGAAGATGATTATGACGACAATGAAGTGAAAGTATTGACATACTATCCGATAAATCTAAACTATGTCGACGATTATTATTACTATTTGTTGTTAAATCAAGTGTATCACAATTAACACTGGTCGATGTAGATTTTGGTTTTACATCAAATAATGAACGACTCACCTATAATTAGACAATATATTTTGATTGATAAATCTATCAAATTTTTTATTATTAATATACTTCGCCTTTCATAGGTTGTGATGCTCTCAATACAGTCTTGGATTTTTTAACAATGGTATTGCAATTCTATTGCAAATACATATATATATATAGTGATGAAAAAAAAAACAGGTTTAGAACAGTTATATTTTTGTGTTTTCTTGTCAATGATAATAGTTAGAAAGACTTCCAAAAAGACATTTGAGTAGATAAAATAATTCCCTATCAGAGTTTGTGAACCTAAAAACTCAAATAAAACTATTTGGATGAAGATGTCTGAAAAACCAACACCTTCCCAAAATCCGTTTTCTGGCATCTATCTGAAGTTTTTCTGAAATAGTTTTTTTAATAGAGCAAAATGAGATATCTCGACTTTCTTCGCCGAGTTGCATTCAATTTTTATAGAAGATCCAAGAAATATTTTTCTCTTGTTTTATAAAAAATTTCAATAATTTCGTCGTGTTTGATGTGTTAAGGTTTTCTATAAATTGAATGTAGTTCGATGAAGGAAGTCGAGACATCTCATTTTGTTCTATCAAATAAAACTATTTTCCAAAGGCTTCAAATATATCCTAGAATCTTTCTAGCTATTACCATCAAGAAGAAAACTCAAAAATACAACTGCTCTAAACTTATGTCCACCTGTATATAAAAGAATTTTAGAAAACAATAGTCATGAAATTTACTTCATTAAAAGGTGAATCCTTTTGTTGACGTAAATTAAGTCCACTATGTGATTTTTTATTAAGTAATGATGGTTCATTCCATCCAGTAACAATATTTCGTAAAGATCTTGGTTGTTGATTTTCTTTTGTTGCAATTTCATCAGTTTTTCCTTCAAGAAAACATTTAAAAAAAAAGAGTTTTTCAATGTAATTAATTCACCAGCAAGAAGTGCATTGAGCATTTCATCAGGTGTTGATGATTTAGCCATAAAAAAAGTTGTTGTTGAACAACCAGGACTATCAGGATTTAATTCATTTGACCATGATTGATCTTGATTTTGTGTTATATCCGTAAGAATAGAATTTGAAAATGGTAACATACGATCTTCACGCATAAATCGTTCACCTTCACGAGTAAAGAAATCTAGAATAAGAAAGTACAATGATATGATTTCTTTTTTTTTTTGGTTATTTTAAAAATAACCTTCTGAAGTTGATTGAAAATTGAAACGTTCATCATTATCATTTGTAACTGATTGATTAGTTAAATTAAGCCATGAACTGTTCATTTCAAACGACATTATCTATATTTAATAATTGAATCTAGAATGTTTTAGAAAATGAAATGTTGTCATCTATATATCTATCTATCAAAGAAAGAAGGAAAAATACTTGGATAATGGTAAAATGAGGACCCGAGATTTAATTCACTTAGAATTTCTATGTAGAGTGAGCATCAATTCTTATGCTTACGTGTTTGGCGCTCACTTTTTTCGACCACATTTCTTCGGCTTAGGCCGCGAACAGACTGAAAGAAATAAAACGAATTAAGCAACGTGATTGGTCTATTTCGATTTTACTCGTCTTTTTGAGACGATTTATTCGTTAATTCAATTTTAATTCACTTAGAATTAGTCCGTCTGTTTGTGGCTTTACATGTTGTGCTCACTTCATACGACCATTTATTGCATCTTAAGTTGATTATAGATGGCGCAAGTATTTTTAATTGTTTGAAATATAGTCCATTGGTACATAAGTTCTGCACGTTTGGATCAGTAGAATTATTATATTGCCAATATAATATAAAACTACATTTAAAGGAAATTAATTATGCATTCTGATAGCGCTCGGAATTCTCTATCACTCTGTGTATTTAAGTCTTGACTGACATTTATTTGCTGAAAAATATTTCGAATACAGTGAAAACACCCTCACCCTCAGATCCGCGCGAACTTCATTTTTTGTTCCTTTCTCATGTGTTTTTAAAATTTTTATCTATACACTAATCTGTTTTTTTAAAAAAGTAATTGTAGATTCTGAGAGTCCTTGAAATGCTCTATCACCCTGTATATTCAGGTCTTAGCTTGAACTTATTTGCCGAGAAATATTTCGAACATTATCAATGAGTGTGAGGGTGTCTTCACTGTACTCGAAATATTTTTCAGCAAATAAATACAAGTCAAGACCTAAATATACAGGGTGATGAAAAATTCCGAGCACTATCAGAATATATAGTTACTTTTCTTAAAATGTAGTTTTACATTGACAATATAAATCTACTGATCCAAACGTGCAGAACTTATGTACCAACGGGATAATCTTTTTATCAACAAGTTTTGAAAGTTGTTTTTGGAAAAGTTTTTTATACATTTAGATAGTAGTTTGTCATAAGATAAAAAGAATAAGTTTGAGATGCATTCGAGCCAGGCTTGGCAAACGGAAATTTCAGAAATCAGAAGTTTTTTGTAAAAAAAAAATCAGAAGTTTATCAGAGGATTTTCTTTTATCAATGAGGAGCAAAAACGAGATATTTGTTATTAGAAGTTGAGGAAGCATTTGTTGATTTTTTCTCATGAAAAATTCAAATATTCGCTCACATAAACACTTTTGTCTCTTGCATATCAAGTTGATGATCAATAATTTAATATAGATAATATTATTTTCACTTGAGTTTTATCACGAGTAATGTTTACTGCTACAGAAGCATCAGAAAAATATTTTTTTTTTTGGTTATATTTATTGTATACATGTCACCAGTTAGAATTCTTATCTTCATTTCTTTCTAGATTCTATTTTTCTAATTCATCAGTCAAAGCTCTTTTTCATCGTGAAGTTCAGGAAAAAGTATTTATATCAATTAATAGAACGATGAAAATATTCTTGTTAGAGTTGAAAGACCGACTGTGTCGATATATACTTCACGGCTCACTGCTCTTCCTCTCTCTATTGTTCTCTCTGTATCGTCTCTCTCTTTGCTTCTCTATCATATATAAGTTTGTGTTGAGTGTGCAATAGACACATTCTCGAGATGTGAAGTAGCTAATAAACATCATTGTCGAGTAGCGGCTAGCTACTCGTTCAGTCTGTCATAACATCTCGTTCTCATTTTTATCGTTACACCGACAATTATCGATTGTTTCTTATATCTCTATACGAATCATTTATACGTACTTTTTCGCTCATTTCTGAAATGCATATTTTACCGTTTACATGCTATATAAACAAGGCAAGTTAACATTTAATAAATGATTTTGTTTTTCCGCTTTAAGTTTTTATAAACTACTTGATGAACATTCTATGAAAATGTTTTTTAATTCTGTTTCTTTTTGTTTATGAGTGCTTTTACTTTTTCGTTGTATTATTGAGCACTTCTTTTTTTTCCATATTTTTAATTCTTGTAAAATTTCGACAGTAAAATAGCAGGAAAAATGAGACTACAACAGATCCATACTAATCATTAAAATAAAACTCAGAAATCTAGCTAGATTATTCAAGATATTGCTCTATTCTAAGATAAAAAGGAATTGAATCTTATTTTCAAAAAATACAAAATTCTTTTCAGATGAGAGAGATCTTGTATAGCTATCCAAGATTCTGTCTACCAGATTCTTGCCTGATTTTCAGGATCTTGTTTTTCTCGCAAGGAAACTCCACCAACTGATTAGAACCTTTTGAGCTCATATTCTGACCATAATTAGGACTTGGTAGGACTAGAAGAACTCCAAAAGGATTTGACCCAATGAATCTCTTTAGTTGAGTTACGAACGTCTTAAGTTTAAGTTCAAAAGCATAGATAGACTACTTATAATGCATGCATTATAACATTGTTACATTTCTGTAGAAGACTCCCTTTATTCTTTTGTTTATAGTCGTTCTAACGTGAGTTGCGACTACAAATGAAACAAAAAAAAATCACATCAGTTAAATGAAAATGAAAGATATATTATGAATGAGAAAACATGCAAACAAAACAGTAGATATGAATAATTGAGGAATCGATTGATGGTCTTTGAAGCATTTATCTGAAACAATCCCATTGGATTAAAGTACTAATACTTCACATGCCTCTTTTCTATAGCACTTACACCATCAGACAACACATAAAAACATGATTTTTTTTACGATAGTTTGGTGTTTTATCTATGAGTATTTCAAAAAGAAAATTTTCTTTTGAAATGTTACAGTATTGTAATTCAAGAACAAGAAGTAATTTATATATATTTCTGGTCCAAAACTTGAAATGTCCCTATCTCAACCAAATACATCTATGGGGAGCAAATTCTTTTGAAGTCTCTCTAGTCCCACTAAGTCCTACTTATGACCAGAATATGAGCCCAAAATCTTTCAATCAATTGATGGGATTCTCTCGTCAGAGAAGAATCATATGTTCAACACATAGAAAAAGAATCTTGCCTCATGTCTCTGCAAAGTAAATCTGAAAAGAATAGAAGCAAGAGTATTTGATTTGTATTGTGAAATGTAACTGTGAAAATGCTTTTTAGCAAGAAACAGTGTAGCACCATCAGCAATGTATTATATGTTAATTTCAAATATTCTTATATTATATGTTGCATGAATAGTTTTTGAAAGAAAACAATTACAAACAAATAGGTTTTATCACTAAAATCGATAATAATAAATCTTACACAGATTAGCTTCAGCTGATTTTGCATATTCTTGGTGTCTTCTTGTTTACATATAGTGATCAATATTACCAACTTCATTGTTTAGTGTAAAGAACTTAATATTACAAACAATACAGAATGTTTTTGTTGGATCATTGTTACATTCTCGTAAAAATATAGAAAAGATAGAATTTGGTAACAATTCTTTTATTGAGCTTTGATGTGTATCGTTTATTCACTGCTAATCATGATGAAGTAGCTACGCTCAATTTTGAAACACTTTTTAATGAAACAGAAACAGTATCGTTTACCAACTGTGATTAAGATTGTGTAACAAAATTAGTATCTGTTGAGTTAGATGCCTCATTAATAGCATGTTCTCACAACGAACACATAGAAAATGCATCATATGTACTATCCTACTATCTTCTCAAGTAAAACAAGTACTTTCTATACGATTAGTTCATATAATTGACGACTTTAGTTCGAGAAAAACGAAATAAAATCAACGTATTCTCTTATTCGTTACTATAATCATTAGACTCTGAAATAGTTCTCTTCTTTTTTTGTTTTTTTTTACTTATTGATTCAAAATGTCGCCAATAGCCAAATAGGGAAACACTAAAAATCAGGAGAAAATCTTGAAAATCAGCTCCTGAAGTCAGGAGAAAAGTTCAAAAATCAGGAATTTCCTGGTCAAATGAGGAGATTTGTCAAGCCTGATTCGAGCACTCAGTTGATGATGAAGGTAAAAGTAAACACTTTGTAATTCCGAATTGATATAAAAAAATAAATGATCCTCATCTTCTCATAAACGAACACATAGACATCTGAACAATATCGATTTCGTTCAAAAGAAACTAATTCTTAATTAAATAGTTCATTTCATAGAAATAAAGTATTGAAAGAATAGATACCAAAAACGTAATTATCTCAGAGATATTCATAGATTAGAATATTTATAGATTAGAAATTTAAAATAGTTTATTAATAGCAAACGACAAAAAAAATCATTCTTCTCTGTTGTTTGTTTTGACTATAGTCTATCATGTTATTT
>CAJNOL010001503.1:0-24420 GCA_905250125.1 Rotaria sordida | reverse complement strand
TAACTTCGATGAAATATGTTTATAGAAGTTACAACTTCGATAAAATTTTTATCGAAGTTATAACTTCGATAAACATGCTAACTTCGATACGACATATATATATATATATATGTGTGTGTTTTATTGAATAATATACAACAATGGCCATTTGAGTGATTTTGTTTTTTATTATGACTAGTGATGTTTTATTTTGGATATTAGTTATGTGTAGACAATATTCTTTATTCTCTAAACTAAAATGTACATACATAAATCATATTATTATAGGCTCTATTGACAAATTCTACGACGAATATGAACAATAAAACAGATTGTGAAGTTATTCGATGGTCTCCACAAGCTTTGAAAATAGTCAACCCTATTTTTTATATATGTATTTTTGCCACAATGAATCATGTTCTTTTCTGGATTCAATTTATTGTATATCCATCAGTTCGTCAATATTCTATGCAATGGCTTTATGCTTATTTAATAACTGATTTACTATTACTTATTCGATTCTTTCTACTTTATGCTTATCGATGGTTACCAATTTGTTTACCTTATTTTTTTCGTATGATTATTTGTTATAGTGAAGCTATCTTTGATAATTATTTAAATCTATTACAAAGTTATATATTTTTAGCATTAAATATTTGTCGTTATTTACAAATTGCGCATAATTATAATGTTTATTCATCAAATCGTCGTTTAATTATTATTGTTCATTGTCTCATTTATATCTCACCTCTAGTTACTCATATTATTATAATTATATGTGGATGGTCTGTTCTTCATAAACCACTAGGTGATGTTTGTGATCTTTTACCTGTTACATTGACTATTCAACTTTTATTTCTTTTATTTACTTATTTTATACCAGTTATTTTAACATTAATCTTTCTTTTACTTTGTCTTAATTATATTCATAATACACATGGTATTCAAACACAAATCATTGTTAATGCACGATTAAAATATCATCGACAATTAGTTGTACAATCTGGTGTATTCTATTCTTTATGGTTAATCTTATGGTCACCTCATCTTGTTGTATTTCCATTCGTTTATAAAGGTAGTACAATTGGAATAATCGCTCAAATATTAAATTATTTAAGTATAACAGTTGATCCAATTATAATAGCTGCACTTGATGTAAGATTTTTACATGCATGGAAATCGACTTGTGATCATTTGCATAGATATATAAGACGACGACGTTCGACACCTGTGCCGATAACATTTCCGTTGAACTGATTAGAATAAGCAATAGAATAGAATATTAAATCAATATAACTTCGTAACAATATAATTATAATGAATTTCCTAGCTATTTAAAAGAAAATTATTTCTTTATATAGCTTAATTTATATGAAATAGTACAATTAAAGATCATGAAAAGATTATTTATTATTCTTACTATCTTTCTTGAATATTTTAATTGTTGAACTTTTGTAAGTTTATGTTTAGCTTGTGTATATTTCATTGTCAAATAATTTTTTTTTGTTTTTTTTTATCAATAATAGTTTTGGATTTTGTATACATTCTTGGTGACGATTGAAATTCTTTTAGTAGTTGTTAATTATTAAACTTTGGCTATATACAAACATAGTAAAAGATATTTTATCTAATACTAATCGAATAATAATGAGCAAAAAATAGTATGTGTTAATTCTTTCTTAAAAAAAATGGTAATTTGTATTTTCAAGCAATTTATTTTAAATTTTTTATCTATAATAGCACTTGAGGAGAAAAATATTATCGAATAACATAAGATTAAGTTTATTAAAGTTAATAAATTTTCTTGATATTTATTACTTTTTTTGTTTCTAATGTGATTAATGTTTCATCAATTAAATATCTTGTTTCAGCTTTATAAAAGTTTTACATTTTATGTTAATAATTACGAGCAGAATCGTTGATTTCTTTCGCTTCTATAACTAAGAAATCATGTTTTATCCAGTAAATCTATATTAGGAATCAGAACAAGATAACAATTGATAAGATATTTATAAAGCGAAATAGTTCAATAAATTTCATTTTTTTTCGAAAATGTTGTTCACATTCTTTATTTCTACATTAGTCATCATTTATTCAATTTGAATAACCTAAAACGTTTCGAACCTAAGATACAATCAATTCTGCTTAGATGATTGAGATATGGAAATAATTATTCATTAAAATTCGATACTAAGATTAGATTATTTTCAAGGCTAGACATTATATTCAGTAATTTTGTTTCTGTCATCATTAGATGACTATTTGAGCATATATATTATTTATTCTGTTACCAAAATTGGAATAAAACAGAACGCAAATTTATGGAAAACTTCTCATAAATATGTAAATTTATAATTCAAGCTTATTTCTTATTTCGTAAATGTAAGATGATATTCATGAATGACACTTTATCGATGACTGATTCATTATAATAATTTTCTAGTGAATGTACTGAGTTCAGGGCACCTTGATATGTGTACATCATAAAAATCTTAGAGTACTTTACTGAGTTTTTAGCACTTGACTAAAAACTGCTTCTAAACGTTTAATTTATTAATTTGTTTGAAAAATTTTCATAGAATGCTATAGAAACTGGGCAGATACCTGTTAAGTATTTATGTACTGAGAAAATTCTCAGCAGAGTACTCAATCGAGATCCTGCGATATAGTAGTAACATGGCACCGAAAAAGTTATCCTGCTTGATAGTTGACCCAGTATATGGATGGGAGAAATTTGCGCTATTGAACCAAAGAGGAATAAATTAATTTCTGGTAAAAGAAATCATTAGAAATTATCTGAAACATTAATAATCACTGTAATGCGTTAAGAATATTAAAAATAACTAGGCAATGATTAGAAACTACCGAAAACTATGATAAATAATCAGAAATCACTAGAAACTATTGAAAATCACCAGTGACAAAATCACAAAATGAAGTCATGGTTCTTATCAATTTCTAATAGTTTCTGATTATTTCTATTGACCATCGATAAAAACTGATTTCCATTCGTGGAAATCAAAAATTCACTTTGTGTTCTCCTTGATTCTACATAATTCATTCGAATTCTTATAAAAAAAAATGCAGAAAAATATTTTATTCAAATTATTTCAAAATAACTCAAAAAATATTCTGGGTGTTTCGTATTATAGTAGAGTCTGAATACACGACTTTGACAATGAGTGTTACCGTTTTATTCATAATGAAAAATGACCATGATCATAGGAAACCAGATCTTGAGTTCTGATTTCTAGTCTACTGTAATAGTTATAGTTCACAGCAGTTAGTATCGTGAAATGATTTCTCTTGAAAGTAGATAAGATAAACTGTTAATTCAGATGTTAGGAGTCGATTGTAGCTCAATTTCAGCAGTTAGACCTTATTTTGGCTACTCATGGCTGACCTAAAACTCGATATCATCTATCTTCTAGAGCCTCATATCATGTAGTGTTCATATGAAAAGTGTTTTCCGTCGTCTTCAACTCCGTTTATTTGAATTATATATTGAATGACAATAGGAATATGACAAAATATTGTTCTTTTCCTTTTCCTTTAGATAATACTGCTTTCTTGTATGTACAACATGAGGACATTCACAACAATATTTTCTTTCTACTGTGCTTTGAAAACAGTGATCCACTTTGAATTCTAAGCTATTTGATAGCCCTATAAAAGTTCTACAGGACAGTAATATTGTGCTGACTTTAATTTGTGAACAAGACACTTCATTGAAACGCACAATGCTTGTACACGTCAAAAAATATCATGTTCAACGAATATCTGACCGATTTTGGTCAGAATAATTAGACTTTCTAACAAAAAAAAATGATATATTTGGAATCAACATAAAAAATTGAGTCTTAGTACCGGTCACAGTTGTGTCAAAAAATGCAATCATTCAAAATATTGTTTTTATTATTTATTCATCTGTTATTTTGAATTTTCCTCGCTTTTTAAAGATTTAGAAATGTCTTTTCACAGTCAAACCAATATTTTGACTGACTTTATTTGTTGATGTAACCCTGAATGGATCAGGGCTGAATTTTTGAACGAAAATAAAAACTATCGAAGGATTTCTTTTACACACATATATAGATCGATTTAGTTCTTTATGTTGATTTCAAATATATCATTTGTTTTGATAAGAAGTCTCATGTTACAAAATAGTATGATTTTGTAGAGCTTTCAAAACAGGTCGTCGCTTTCAGAGCTCAAAGCACCGTCTAATCTACATACTATTCAATAGAGGATAGAAAGTGTTTTCGTTTGATATATGATTTCAATGAAAAGAAAGTTCAAGATGCGAACAAAACTTTCCATGAAAAATGAAGTCTAGCAATCCAATTTGAACAGAAAACAGCTCTTATTATTCGAGTTGACTAAATCAAAACTTTATGATACACAGAAAGTATATTGATGAAGAAAAATAGAAGAGATTTCATTTCTATGTTGTCCATTATTTTAATGATGAATTTAATTGAACAAAACTACTAAAATTTGTTAATCTTCATTTTGAATTCATAAGAAAAGAAAATTAATTGAATAATATACTCGAAAAGATAGCACACAAAAAAAAAACAACAACAATTACTATTCCAAAATCTATAATCATTTTTTAGCCAATTATTTTTATCTACATTTTATTTCTGGAATACAATAACAACAACAAAAAAGTTTTGCTTTTATTTTAATAAACAACAAACCAACATAGAATTACATGAAAGCAAAAAAAAAATCATAAAAATTTCTTATGTTTTTAAACTAACATCACGACTACGATATGGTCGACCATTTTGAGCAAGTTCACGTTGAATACGTCTTGGTAATGTACCAGTAACCGAAACAGCATACATTCCTTTTACATAATGTGATATACGTTGCCATTTAGCAACCCATGATTCTTCTGGATGCATTAATGCAATCATTCCTTCAAAATTACTTGATGTACATTCATAAACAAGATCATGATTGCCTTTCATTGGAAGAAATTCTTCACAATTATCACAACCATCTTCTTCAAATTTGGCAAAACTTTTAATTAATGAACATACTAAACAAGCACGTAAATTACGTAAATCATGTGGTACAATACGATTTCTATAGTCTGCCATCTACAATACAAAAGAAAAAAAAAAAAAAAAAGAGAAGAATATTTTAACGAAAAAGAAAAAACAAAACAATGTCTTTCTTTTTTTTTTCATATCTTTAAAAGGAAAGATTAGTCTGTTTTTTTTTTCTTTTGGAACATACGTGTTGCTCAATATCTGATCATATCATTTCAGACAAAAAAAAAACAAAAAACAAAACTCGACACATCCAAAAAAAAACAGACAAGATAATATTAGCACAAAATGATTCATTAAAAAGAAAAACTCACTACGGTACTCACAGCAATACACACACGTGCACATTGCAATTGCATAAAAAGATTCAATAGAATAGAAGTTTAAAAAGAAAACGAGTAATTATATAAAAAAAAAAACAAAGAGATACAATTTGTATCTAATTTATTCTATAATTCTTCCGAGTCACTGATAAACTTCATAATACTGTGTTAAAATTAAAGATTGTTTATAGTACAAGAATTGATTAAACAGCTAAAATAAAAAAAAAACATGAAATAATTATTTGAAGAAAATTTTCAAAGTTTAAAATTTAATATCAAAATATACTTGATGTATTTCGATCAAATTGGGCAAGAGTTGCACGTAATTCTTGTAATTCACTACCAATAAAATCATAAACAAGTGCTCGAGATATATTATTTGTATGACGTTGTTTTGGTGGTAATGGTGGTCGATATTCATCATCATCATCATCGTCATCATCATCACCATCATCTTCATTATTATCATTAGCTTTATTTTTCAATGGTAATTTATAATGTTCTGAATGAACTAATTCATTTGTATGTTGATTAATTAATAATGATTTTTTTATTGGTTTATGTTGTTTAGGCATAAGTATTGGTGCATCATCATCTTCAATTATTTGTGTTTGATTTGGAGAAGAAATTTTCTTTTTTTCAATAGTTATATAATTTAATTTTTTAGGTTGTTGTTGTATTTGTTCATTATTAACTAAACATTCATCATTATTTAATTTCTTTTTTTCATCTATTGAAGAATTATTATATGTAGTTAAAGGAATTTTTTCTTCTTCATGTAAAGGTATTTCATTTGTTTCAGTTTTTGTTATTGGACGATATATATCTTGAAGATGAGGCTTTTAAAAAAAAAATTAAATAATCATTTAAAAAAAAAAAATTAAATTAAATAATACTTTTTTATTTGTTTTTTCTTCTCGATGTAATGAATGATGTTCATTAGTTATTAATTGATCTGAATTTGGAATTTGTACATCAGAACTAATTTAAATAAATAAATCTTGATATTGTTATCTTTTTTTTTTGTTCTTTTCTTTTGAATATTAAAAATAACTTACGATGATTTTGATCGTTCTATTGTAAGATAACGTTCTTTACGTTTAAGTTCATTTTTACCAACTTTAAGTTTAATAAATTCAAAAAATGCTTTTAAATCTTCAAATGGTGTTACCTATTTAAAACATACATATTTATCTATATCTAACATGTGATGTAAAAAATTTTTTTTTCACAAAAATTTCAAACTCTATTAACCTACACTATCGACTTTCAAATCAAAAAAAATTTGTTTTTATGGGAAAAAGCAATGCTTTATGAACTATGAATTTTGTACTAGACCTGCTTTTTTTTTCAAAACGAACTGTATTTCTCAAATATTTTGTACTATGTAGTGCATCGAAGACTTTATCGATGTTAACGTAGGTAAAACTTTCTTGATGCTTTAATGAAAAATGAAATTTTTATAAAATAGAGTTTTTTGTAAGAACTATCAATGAAAACTCATGCATAAATTGGATGCTTTTTGCATTATTTATTCAAAATATGTCAAATCATAGAAGCATAGCACAAAAAAGGCTGTTAGCGCAATCTCTGTAGGATTAGAATGTGACATATGATGCAGCTGCTATTGCTCATTAAAAGAGATTTCGATTTAATCCTACAGAAATGCAGTAAGGAAATAATTCATATACAGTTTTTGAATAGCATCTGTCACGATCTATAGGGTGGGGGTTCAAATTTTTATCTCTGTATTTCAGCAATTCTTCGAGATTGTGTTTCACAAAATAATAAAAAAAAGTATCCTTTTATCGTTACTAAGCGGCTCAGTAATAAGAACGATGAAATTATTCAGTATCTTTCAGAAAAACTACATTTTAATAGTTAAAATAAGATTCAATTAGACTTCTAGCATACTATTGACAAGAGCACTCGTTATGCTACAAAAACAAAACCTATCATTGAAGGTATTTTTTTATTCTTGTTCTGGTATAAAAAAATTAACAGAAAGTAGAAAATGATGGTGAAGTCGCAAGAACTGTTTTAGAGACGTTTGGTTTTTAAGTTTTCTCGTTCTAGAAAAATATATTTTATATAAAAATTGTAATTTAAACATAACTCTTTTCAACAAAAATGAATTTTTTGTGGCCTAGAAGTCAACAGCATAGTCTAATAGGATTTTACATTTTTGTAAAAACTTTTGGATCAAATGTTATTTTAATTTTTTTTTTTTATAAAATATTTTTCCTCTTCATACTTGTTTACAATATTCTTCAATTGGATGATTTCCATCATGTTTTTGTCCATGATCACCCGTAAAAAAACATGTTTGACAAAGATCAAAATTAAAACATCGAAGACAACGATAACTATTTAAACAAAAACAAAAAAAAAACATTAAATAAATCGTTTTGTATTTTTTTAAAATACAATTTAATTTATTCTTTTACCGCATGCCTATAACTGGATATGCTTTACAAACGTTACATTGAGCTTCATGACGAACTAAAAGAAAGAAAAAAAAAAATTTCTTATTAGAAATTAATAAGAAAAATAATTCAACATATACCTGTTTCAGTTGCTATTAAACGATGTAATGTAGGTAACCATACTAATGTTTGTGGTTCACGACTCATCCAATTAACAAATATATCTTCACGAACAATTCCATCATGAGTCTAAAATAAAATTTTCAAATATATATTGTTCTGTAATAGAATATCAAATTTTCTTAAATAGTATAATATGAAAATTAAGCAAGAATAAAGTCATTATTGTGAGTGAGAATCCTATTGTGTACCCTCACTCACATTCGATGCTCCTTCAGAATACTCAAAGAGTAACATATCATAATATTGCCATCTTTTTATTTCTAATAACAGGTAATTGGAAAGTTTTTAGACAATATGTTTAGTCACTTTTGATTCACTAGAAAGTATTTCCCGACAAGTCAAAAGTTATGAGTTAGGATGTTCTTTTCGAATATGAGCTTAGAAATTTTGCTTCTTTTTTTTTGAAGATTTTCGACAAGGTACTTCAATTTTCATTTTTCCCGAACACTCACGTTGGAAAAATTGACAACTGTTTTACTCTTAAAAACAATGCT
The DNA here is from genome assembly GCA_905250125.1 of Rotaria sordida. Lineage (NCBI taxonomy): Eukaryota > Metazoa > Rotifera > Eurotatoria > Philodinida > Philodinidae > Rotaria > Rotaria sordida. The sequence goes on along the minus strand of CAJNOL010001503.1, from coordinate 15,952 downwards.
TGAGTAAAAACTACAGGTTATTTTGCAGGGAAATTGTCTCTCTACAAAACGACTGATTTCGATAATTTTTAGTACGTTCAAAAAGAACTTTTAAGGTAAACAAACACCAGTAGCGCGTCATGATTAAAAATATTTTTTCAAGTCTTTTAAACAGTTCTTCACTACTCTCGAACGAAAATAGACACAATATTTCTAATCGCATATTAATATTCTGATCACGATCTATAGTTTTTGACTCGTCGGAAATACTTTCTAGAGGGTCAAAAGTGAACAAACATATTGTCTAAAAACTTTCCCATCATCCATTAGTTATATTGAATATTTAAATTTTTGTATTTTAGTTCGAACAAAGTTTAATTTTCTGTAAGTAAAACTTCTTATTTCTTATTTATCGATAGTATTCTAATAGAAAATACGAATGATTCATTTTATATATTTCATTAGTTAATGAAAAATAAAGTTCAAACTATCTCATCGAGACAATACATTGTTGTAAGGTTTGAATATATTTAACAAAGAAATAATTTGCATAGTTAAGATAAGTTTTCTTTACATACGTAATGTATGATAAACTATACGCAAGATAATCCCGTTTTATAATGCACAAATATCTTCTGTTTTTACAACAGGACTGTAGAAATATTTACAGATATCATAAAAACTTCTACTACAACTACAACAATTAATAATATGGAGACATATCATCAATCATATATCATTTAAATCATTCGATCTGTCATAAGAGCACTAATTATTACTCTTAATTTATAATTATAATCCTTATCGTTTAATATAATTTTTGTTAAAGACTTAGTCTTACATGTTCAAGACAACTTTGAGCACAACCAGGTATATTATCCGTATAAAATGAATCAACATTATCAAAATGATTTGGTAGCTAAAAGAAAAAATAAAATAAAATCAATCTTTCCAAAAGAAAAAAAAATTTCTTTTCTTACTTTTAAAAGTATTTCAAAAAGCTCTGTTAGTTTTACTTGTGATGCAATTATATTTGGTGCAGTTATTTGTCGAAAAAAACCTTAAAAATTTTTTTGTTATAAAAATATTTTTTTTAAAAAATCATTTTATTTCTATTCATACATCGATATTTTTCTGGTAATCTTGCACTTGATAATGCAAAAAGAATTATTTTAAATGAATTCAGATCAAAATCTTCACCTAATTTTCTAAAATAAATATTAGAATAAGAAAAAAACTTACAAAAAAAAAAAGAAATGAATTCTATTTTACATATTAAGAATTTCACATAAAAATCTTAATAATGTTTCAACTGTTTCTTCTATAGTTGTTTCACTAAAATGATATGATGATATCAATTGATAAATAGCTATTAAAACTTTTCGTGCATTATCTAATGATATTAATCTTATTTCAACACCAAATTGTAATTGTTGAGTATTGAATGCTCGTACAAGAATATTATAATCAACATAAGTTACTAAAATCAAAAAAAAATAAAACGAAAAAATCAATTTAATTCAATTCTTTTTACTTACATTTTAAATATTTTTGTAATGCACGAAGTTTACATGCAACACGATAAGCAGCAAATCTTATTTTTGATAAAGATTCTTGAAAAAAAAAATAAAAGATATTCAATTAAATATGATTCATACAAAATAGAAATTTACCGAGTTTTTGAGTAATTACATCATATAATTTTTCACTAGAACTATAACAACAAAAAATGAATTGATTAAAATGAAAATTAAAATGAGGAAAAACAAAAAAAACTATTTACTCTTTTTCAATACTTTCTGTTGTTGTCATCTTTTTAGATTATGACATCGATTTGATTTATTGATCTATCATATATATATATATATATATATATTTGTTTATTTATTTTCTTTCTATGAAATGGATATTGTAAGTTACATTTTGATAAGAAAAAAAAATGATAAATTCAATAGAAAAATGTTTTATGTTCGAATAAAAATAAAATTTTGTATTTATTTTTTGATTTATTTTGTTCTGTTTAGCGACATCTTCTATAGAGTGTCGTCACCTAGGAACGAGATAGATTGGAAGAATATCAATGAGATTAGTTGAAATCATTTTCATTCTATACGAATTATTAAAGCAACGAAGATGTTCAATACACTGTGTCGTGAAACACCAGGTTCTGTAAGGCTTAAATCAACTATGCCTATGGAATACAGTCGAGCTGTATTAACGAATATTTGGTTAGATTTAAATAGTTCTTAGTTAATAATTTATTAAATTTTGTTTTTCAGGCATCAAAAGCGTGAAGCAGAACCAAAAGATAATGATTTAAATATAATTCCGGTTCGAAATATGCATATTTCAACATATAAACATATCGCTGCCGATGAACAAGTATATAAACAATACATAATTATTTTTTTTTTTTGTTTGAAAATTACTTTAAATCATATAGACAACTTTACCGAATTCAACAGCTAAAGATCAACAAGAACAACCATTTCGTGAACGACCTTGGTATGTAGAACATGAATGTCCACGAAAAATGATAGATCGTTCAAATATAAATGTCGCAAATGCAGCTTTAGATGGGTTTGTAATAAGAAATTTATTTATTATCAAATAAAAATTTCTTTTTTCATTTTTTTCCTCTTTTTCTAGACTACTTAATCAAGCAGATCCACAATCAAAATATCATATATTACCAATACGAAATCCTGCTGAACATGAACAAGCAAACTTAACATCAACATATCAGGCTGATTTTCCACCACCATTTCCATATGAAATGAAAACTGTTGCTCATTCGGAATATGCCGATAAAGTAAATTAATCAATTTTATAAATAAAACAGAAAAAAAAACCTATTCATATTGTTTTATTTATTTTAATAGAGTTATCCAAAATATCCTGATAAATCATGGGCACATCGAAAAATGGTTTCACATTTTACAGATTTAGATAAACCAAAACGAAATGGTATTAATACATTTTATATTCAACATGCACAATATGAAAATGAACAATTACGTAGAGATTTAGGTCATTTTAAACCTTCTCAATTTCAATGATTTAGAATATACACATTTCTATATATTTTTTTTTTTGAAATAAAAAAAAAAAAAGAACGACAACGAATAAAATTTATAACATATCACCATAAGTGAATATTCTCACGGTTAAATATCAAATAGATAAATAAAATAAAATTAATCTTATATTTCACATGAACTATTTACATTTACTTTAAAAAGCAAAAAAAAAACTAAAAGATTTTCTATTGTGTTTTTTTTCTATGTAATTGTTTTTTCATTCAAAGTATATATATAAAAAACAAAACAGATCGGTACCAAATATAAACGTGATATATTTTTATATTAAATGAAATATGAGTAGTGTAGTTCATATATACATTGTCTATTTACTCGCCTTTTGTCTTCGTCATCACTACCACTAACAACGTCTGCACACAAAATTCTCTTCGATTTATTGTCTCGCATATTTGATATATATCCTATTCATTCTCTTATTCCTAGCTGTTCTGTATTTGTGTAAGTCAAATATGTCTCCTTTTTCTCTCTCTCTCTCTCTCTCTCTCTCTCTTACTCATACTCAATTTTTTTTTAGTCCTCTTATTCCTTCTCTTTCAAATAAAAGTACTATCGAAAAAAAAAGAACATAGATATATATATATTACAGCTTTTACAAAATAATTGTCTGTTTGGGTAGTATCTTTCTTTTAATGTAGAATACAATGATGCATTCAACTGCCATAGACTGTAATGGTAATTTATTTTATATAAAGGTATGTCTTACATTTTGAATAAGGTATAATATACATTTTCTTTCTTTCTGTTGAAATTGGATCCACGAGTAATAGCAGAAAGAGAAATAGCAACGGAATGAGAAAAGCTGCAATACGGACCGACGGTATTGTGATAGAAAGCAAAAAAAAACATTCGTCCTCTTCTTCTTTTTTTTTTTTTTTATTTTACTTTTTTTCTTACATGTTCTTCACTGACCCTTGTAGCCTTTTTTTTTTGGTTAAGTAAATCAAATTGACTTCATTTGAATTCTATTTTTTTTTATCTTTTATGTTCTGGTTTTCCGCATCGTCGTCTATGTCACTTTGATTAAATGAAAACATGAGTCAATAGTGACAAAGAAAAGAGACAGAGAGAAGAGTAAGCAAGAGAATCCTTTCATTTCTTTTATTGAAATTGATCGTAAGTAAAGAAATCTTGATTTAAAATAAGAAACTATTCAATATGCCTTATCGACGTGAGCATACAAATATTCTTCAAGAAGATACTTGATAATAATCAGGTCGATTATGCAAATTAGCTATTGAGTCAAGTGTGTTTATTTGTTAATAAAAAAAAAAAAGAAAAAGAAAAAGAGATATAAATCAAAAATATCTTTATCCAATTGTCTTAAATCAAATAGTCTTTACCTTGAACATATTGTACTGATTTGACTTGTCTTGTCTTAATATGAGTAAGATTTATGTTATTTATTCTGCAAGTATCAATATAGACGTTTGATGTTATCTTAATAGTGAATGGGTGTGTTTTTTTTTTGAGATAGAAATGAAAACTCTTCACTTGAAAATAACAATAGTGATCAACATAAATCACGGAAACTGAATAGTAGACAGACTCCTATATTTATAGCTCTAGATAATAATTATTTCCTCTTTTCTTTTCTTTTTCATCCTTTTTTTTTTTGCTTCTTTACATCATTATCAACATCATCATCATCATCAAATTTTGCTCTTTGATTCTTTTCTTTTCATCGTCAAGAAAAGACATATACAAGCTCTCGTTGTCATTACATATAGCTCATGGCATTTCCATGTTTTCTTTACTACTTCAATGAGGAAAAAGCGTTAACATAGAAAAGATTTTTTTAAATATTTTTTTTTTCTTCATTATTTTCTTTCTTTTTCTCTCTATTTCACACTCTTTTTTTTTTGTCACACATTTTTTTTTCCATTTATTCATCGTTCTTTATCTTAATTCTATATAACAAAAAGAAAAGTAGTGAAATATAGTAGTAGAAGTTACCAAAAAGAAAAAAAAAGTATATCTATACAACACTTCTATTCAACGGTGAGTGGTAAATGAAATACTATTGTTATGATAGGATTGTAAGGGCTACGCGTCTTTTTTTTTTGTTTTTCTTATTACTATTTTAATTTTTGTATTTGTGTTAACAAGAAAAGTTCTAGAATGTGTGAATAAATAAAGAAATACGATCTAATTTCTAAGTATCGATTGAATATTTGTATCAAACATGTATTAAATCGATTGTAAACGTCCAATCATGATCAGTATAAATGATCGAAAGTATATACGACCTTTTATTTAAACGTATATATATATCACATCTATCATTCCGATTGTAAAGTATCGTATTCACATCAGAGAAAGTATTTACATACTCATAGTTCAATCCGTTCTCATTTATGGATAGAATAAATGAAGGTATATTATTGTTGTCCATCATTAATTGATTATTAAAACTTAGACATATAGTCAAAAGGATAATAAGTATTATATACACACTCAAATTTTACATGTCTTTTTGTTTTTATTGCTGTTACTGCTGCCGGCATGCTATTTTATGATCATAAGTTTCGTTCTGTCCTGTTCTTAATCTCGATGAAAGAAAGAAAATGAAGAAAAAATAGTCAAGAACATATTTTTTTTTTTACACAATCATAAAATACGACAGAATGTGATGAAGAGAATGAGAGATTTGTATTTATAAATCTGAAAATGAGTAAAATAAGAGACAGAGAGAGAAATAGAAAAGCAGGTGTGTACGTGTTCTTACTTCTCTTTTTTCTCATTGCTATTGCCATCAATAATATCAAAAGTATATAAATATGTGAGTAAAAAGAAAAAATAGAGAGAATGTGAGAGACATAAACAATTTTCTGGCTCTGACAACGACCAGACGAACAAATTTTTGAGTTTTTTTTTCTCTCTCTCGGTTTTTTTTTCTTTTGGACAAATCAATTTATACTTCATCATGTCGCAATCAGCGACACTTATTCGAGTAGCTAAACATACTCTTGATGGAACTACTATTTATCCTCATAATGGACAAAATACGATTTATTATCAACCTATTGATTTATCATCAACACCATTGAATTCAACTTCAACAACAAAATATTTAGCCTATACTACACAACGACCTCATGATCATCTCGTTTCACTGGCAAGTCATCATATACGAATCATTGTTCGCATTTGTATTTGTATTTCATTTGTTGTCAGTCGTCGTTGAGAAGAAAAAAAGAGATGCATTTGACAGTTTTCGCGCCTAGCAGCAACCCAATTCTCTCTTTCTCTCTCTCTCTCTCTCTCTCTCTCTGTCTCATATTTATTCTGTTTAAAATAGAACGGAAGCCGAAACGCATATAAGTAATGAAAGAAAGAAAATAATCTTATAACAAACGAATGGACATTGTCCCTTAATCCAAGAACAATCAAATTTTATTTCTCTTTTTTTTTCGTTCCTATCAAATAATGACCGCAACCTAACATTTATTCGAGGAATCGATGAACAGGTCGTCGTTCTTATAATAATAATCATCATCATAGACGAGAAAAAGCTCAATAAAAGAAAGAAGAAGAAAGAATAGTAATCGAATTTTTGATGATTTTGAGTATGTATATTCAAGAAATAATTGAGAAGAAGTCGATAAATATCGTCTAAATTTCTTTTATTTTTATTTTTTTTCTTTATAATGTTGTTTTTTCTTTTCTTTTTTTTTAATATTTTAGCGATCTATGAAGGTACATATAAATCTAATCGGTTTCATGTGAACAAAACAAAACTTTTTTTACATTTTATCTTCTCTCTTAGCGTCTACTTTCGAATGATCTTTCAACATCACCACCAACGAAAATATCTGCTGTCACCTCTAACGAAGAAGAAATGAATAATAATAATAATTCATATAATCTTAATAATGGACATCAAAATGGTGATAGCAATGAAGCCAAAAAAGTATGTTTAATTGAATATGGATGAAACATTTCAAATCCTATATATAATTATATTTGATTTCGAATTTTTACCATTCGAAAAGAGATTAATTTCGTAACTATCTTTCATAGAATACCATTGACTTGTCGTAATAGAAATGCAAAAAACAAAAGATCAATTAGATGATCATTTCAGCTAAAAACCAACTAATATTTAATCTAAAAAAATAAAATTTCGTTCTTAAATTTCAACTTTTTTTGACACGATCATTGTCAATCTTTATACTTTCTGAATATTGAAAAGTTCAAGTTCAAGTTCAAGTAGCACAAACATAAAATCAACCATGAGTTTTCTTAGAATTAAAAAAACAACAACACTATTCTTGTTATTGTTTGTTTTGTTTAGGCACGAATTGAAAAAAGTCCACCATCACGTGTTGGTAAGTAAAAACAAAACAAAACAAAAATATAATCTTTTAAAAATTGTATCATTTGTTTTTCTTTTTACTTATTAGTTCATTTAAGAAATATTGATGCAAGTGAATTAGAAATCGTTCAATTTGGTCTTTCATTTGGTAAAATTACAAATGTACTTAATTTACGAAAAAAAAATCAAGTTAATATAAAAAGATTTTGTTTTTGATGTTAATTAAAGAAAAAAAAAAAATTTCCTATTTAGGCATTTCTTGAATTTGACAGTATTGAACATGCACAAGCAATGACTGATTATTTTTCTTCAATACCTATATTATTAAATGGTCGACAAATATTTGTACAATTTTCAAATCATCAAGAATTAAAAACTGATCCAAATAATGCAAATAATCAACAAGCACAAGCTGCATTACAATCAGCAACAACATTACAAGAAATTGGACGAACAGGTGGACAAAATTGTGTATTACGTGTTATTGTTAGTAATATGATTTATGCAGTTAATGTTGATATATTTCATCAAGTAAGATAGAGAAATTTTCTTTTTTTTTTACGAAATTTTTGCTTTTAAAGATCTTTGGTAAATTTGGTGTTGTTTTAAAAATCATTACTTTTACAAAAAATGGTAAAAAAAAAATAAAACTAAAATTTTTATTTATGTTATTGATTAACGATTGATTTTAGATAAATTTCAAGGATTAATACAAATGAAAGATGCAATAACTGCACAATCTGCAAAATTGGTAAAAAAATTAAATTAAATTTTAAAGAAAAAAAGTTTTTTTTTTTTTTTTTCTAAAGAATTTAAATGGTCAAAATATTTATAATGGTTGTTGTACATTACAAATTGATTTTTCTAAATTACATGCATTAAATGTCAAATATAATAATGATAAAAGTCGAGATTATACAAATCCAACATTACCATCAAGTGAAAATGCTAATGAACCTATTTCAATTGGTGCAAGATATTTAACAGGTATAGAAATATTTTTTTTTTCTTTTCAATTAAGATAATTATTACTTTCGTCTTTTTTTTTAAAGGTATTCCAAATGTTTATGGTTCACCATTAATGGCATTTACTGGAGCTCCATTGACAACACTTTCAGCGATAAACAATGGTGCTATTCATTTTCCACGTATGTACTTAGTTGTTCATTACATATTTAATCGATATAATCGAATGAAAAATATTAGATATGAATTAATTAGTTTATATTGTAATTATTTGAAGAATATAGAAATGTTTGATAGTCGTTCGAATGTAAATACAAATTGTTCCTGTAATGAAATGTTTAAAGTATTGTATGAATCATAGATCTCAATGAGTTAGATCGGGCTGGTTCGACATTCCAGTGGGCCAAATCTTGGATAAAATATAAAATTCTCAAAAGGTCTTGCGTATTTCTGCTATTTTTTTTTGTTTTTGAAAATTCCATGTAATTCTTCCGTTGGCTAAAACATTTTAAATATGTTACGAAACATTTGTTTATACGTCAACTACCGGTATTCAAATTATGTTTACTCCTTCATGTGTTAAAAAGGGACTGGACTAGATCAATGGCCAATAACTCAGAGACCGGCTTTATTCGACTCCTCCCAGTCCATTAACACTTCTAGTATAAATACGATTGTTAATAACTATTGAAGTCTAGCATAGTAGAATTGAATTGATCTGTTATCTTCTTCTATTGTAAGAGACTCTTCTGTTTATCCTGATGAAAGACAAGTATGAGCTAAGATATCTCCTATTCACTGCTTTCATTATGAAATATGATTTTTTTGAAGAGGTTCAAGAATATTTTATAGACAATCTTGTTTACTATAAAACTAGTTTTATATTGAATCATATAAAGATATGCTTTTCTTTTTTCAACCATTTATATTATAAAATAAATTTAGCATCAACAGCAACTGTGTTAAATGCAAATCAATTAGCTCAACAATATACAACAGCAATAGCTTGTTCTATTCCAAGTGGAACAAATCCTACTACAACATTATTACAAACAACAAATACAACACAATCTCCATTATCATTATCAACATTACAACAACATACTCATCAACATGGACCAACTACAAGTCCATATATATTTCTTTCAGGTCCAACATCATCATCTGATGAGGTATGTGGAAATGGTGGTGGTACTAGTGTTGCTACTGGGAAAACTGCAACTCTATCTTCACCTTCTGCTCTTTATTTTTACAACAACAACAGTACACCCACCATGTACTCTGCTGACTTTCTGCGCTTGTGATATAGAAAATATAATACACTATTCTATTCTTCTTACATTTTCTTGTGTTTTATATGCATATAATAAGGTGCTCTTTTGAACACTATTATCTCTCATTGAGCTCCTGCTTCTTTCTTTTTTCTCTTTAAGACAGTCCGTCCGCTTTCTCTTCTGTTTTTAGGCATTCCCTGTGAACTTTTTTCTTTTTCATATTGGCAGAGCAAATGACAATCAAAAAGTGCTACTGCCTTGATTTATTGTCTTTTGTTCTTGATTCTTTGCTTCGTTTTGTTTTGTTTTGTTTTGTTTTTTTATTCAATTCAAATAAGCTGGAAAATAATGATCTGCTGAGTCTATACAGTATCTTTGTTTCATTTTCTTCATCATTTGTAATACTCCCTTTGATTTTTTTTTCTTTTTTGTCTTCTTGCACATTTTTTTTTTGTTTCTTATCTTTAAATTGGCAAGTGTGACTGACTGTCTCCTTTCTTGTCTTTTCTTTTTTTTTTTTGTTTGTTTTTTTATTAAATATTCTTTTCTCTTTCTCATGCAAATAAAACTTATATCTGTTTCAGTTAATGCTGCTTCATTGAACTAATTATCTTATGAAGGTAAAATAATTATATGAAATATAATCTTACACTTTCTTCCTTCTTTTTCTCTGGCACATACACATTTACACAGGTATATGTTCTCTTTTATTTACGTGTGATCTTATCAGTTTTATCCCACAATCCAATTGTCTTTTTTTTCTCTTCTTCTAAGTCATCCTTGTCAATATCTTCTTCCTTCTTTTGATGATTCTTCTTTTCATAGGATAATATTTCTATTGAACTATAGGCATGAACATAACAAAAAAATAAAAACGACAATTAGATTATTGTTCTTACGTTTTTATTTTCTTGTTAGGAATATGTTCATGTCATATTCTTCTGTTTGACATTATAAAATATCTCTATGTATTATAGATACACACACTTCCATAGAACAAACAGCGTGTGCCATTCTCTTTACCTTATTCTCTTGCTAGATAACAGATCCGAATAATAAATTATTTTTTTAGATAAAATAATATTGCTTATTCTCATTCTCAATATCCTTTCTTTTTTTTTGTTTTTTGACGGCCATCGCACTATAAGTCTATTATATGCTATTGATATTGTCTTGATTTCTTTACTTATTGACACATAATGAAAAAATTCTTTCTAGAAAATTATTAGTTCTTTAAAAACATATGTTTTTAAAAACTATAATAAGAAAAAAATCGATTTGCTTATTGCTTTATCTTCTTTTTATCCTAAAGCACAGCTATTATTTCATAAAAAATATTAATATATGTAAGTATACAGACTAGAGATGTGCGGGACCAAAATTTGAAAGTTTGTCAGGACTACGGAAAAGAGAAGTTGCCGAAACCGGTACCAAAGCTGTGAGAAAAGAATTGTTCCAATCGGAACTGAAGATCATAGTTAACTATTCTATAGTTTTAAGCGGCTTGCCTTATAAATCATATTAATCAGAACATAATTCAAGAGAGGTGACTATTGAAGGGGCTGAATCAGCATTTTTGGTCCCGGTCTTGGTGAGAAAAAAATTTTTGATTCTGATTTCGTGCTTAGTAATACATATACTGACGAAAAATGCGATATCATTTTCTAATAGTGTTAATGCTCTCGAGACATCTTGCAAAACTCACTTGACTTCTAATGTCCTCCCTCTTAGAAATGCATTACTCTTTTAAATCCACTAATATTTCGTCTATTCTGCACGTTTATGTATTCGACAACTCTATTGTTTACGAAAAGAAAAAAAGGATTAATTTTACTATCAAAATTGTAACAGTGAATATTGAAATGATCGTTAGTCAATAATTTTTGCATAAACTTCTAGCACACACGAGTTGTTAGAATATGACATTTTACTCAAGTCTTACACGATCATAAAAGATATCACTCCCAATGAAAAATTGTTGATCCTGATTCCGGCGAGAAATGTAATATGAATAAATTCAGAAATAATTTTCTCTCAATCGAAGCCAATTTAGATTTATCGAGATTAAAAAAGCTTCGTCCCTCACATCTCTAACACAGACATATTGATGTATATTTATACATTTGATTAATAATGCTGTCCTTTTTGTAATATTCGAAATTTTTCAGTTGTGTTTTTTTAAAAGATGATTTCAGCATCTGTAGTTGAGCTAAGCTTAATAGATAATTGCAGTGTTCTTCAAATCTAAAAAACGTATGTTAATTTTAAATTTTAACTAACAATGGAAGTGTGCGTATTGTAACACAAGGCCATTGAATGTATTTGTGTCACAAGAAAAGTCTTATCGGTAAGTTAACAAATTCACAATATGAGCTGCTTATGACCTACATAGATTTGGGATTTCCGAATTTTAAGGTATTTAAAGTATATATTATGTGCCAACAATTCAAAATTTCAACAGAATTCATTTTTCATTTTTTTTTTGTCATAGTTGGATAGAACTCTTCGAGTGACATAAGAAAAAGTATGTTTCACATACAAGAAAACCAAAGATTTCAAGAGAAAAGTTCATTTTACCATTATTTTCAAATATAGGAGGTAAATAAAATAGAAATTGTGACTTTCTTAAAATTTCTTTTTCTATATTTAAAACATACACTACTGGCCATAGATCCCTAGATGTGTGATACTCCCCCCCACGGGTTTGACAATTTCCTATGAAATTTTTACCAGAGATAGAGCTTAAAAAACTGTGATCATCAGCATTGATCCAGGCTCTATTGACTGAGATAGTATGAAGTTATGATTCAAACACTAACGTTTCACATTTGTTTACCTGTAAACCTATGTTGACAGTTTTTATGAAAAATAATCAAGATGCTGAAATAGAATCGCATAGAATTGTGAACAATAAATGTTCATTACGTGTTCCTGTACCGCGAAATCAATTAACATTAACAAGCTAAGAAATAACTTAGAGATTATACAAGACTTCTAGCATCTCGATTGTTTTTCATAGCAACTGTCAATATAGGTTTACAGGTAAACAAAGGTGAAACTAGTGTTTGAATCATAACTTCATCCTATTTCAATTGATAGAGCTCGGGTTGGTGCTGGTGATCATAGTTTTTTAAGCTCTATCTCTAGTAAAAATTTTATGGAAAATTATCAAAGCCGTGGGGGAGTATTACACATCCAGGTACTTATGGCCAGTAGTGTATTTGCTCTTATGCAAATTAGCGAGCTCTATCTAACCATATCAAAAAGAGATTATTGGCACATTATGTTCGAGTCCGTCGGGTTCAGCATTTTTAGACCTAAACTATAATTCTAAATTGAAAGAAATTGTTTAGTTTAAGTCTGATTGTCGCTCCAAATTTTGCTATTAACATACCCTACATATTTCTCAGGCAATCTTCACAATGATCTTATAATAACCAAGTCATAATTGGCTGTTACTTTTAAAGTATGGTCCATTGCTTGGATCGATTCGAACAGGAACTCGTTCATCTAGGGAACAGGACCGACCTGTCGAGCTCTACATTACATACATTGTAAATATCTCAAAAATTCGAATATCTCAATCCGTATTCGTCACAAACAACTCATATTTTAAATTTATTAGTTTGTCAGTGAGATCTTTCCTCTGACACGAATGTGTGCAATGTTTTTGAGTTACAATACACATTCTTCCATTGTAAGAGTCGAATGCGTTACTATGCAAGAAGTATCTATTCATTTATTAATTTTGATCAAAAATGAAATTCTATGATTTAATTATTTTTATTGCAATATCAATGCTCTTGTATTCAAGAGATAAGTATAATTAAGTAGGTTCTGATATATATGGAATTCGACAATTTCATTCAATGACTTCTTATCTTAATTCAAAAGATTTTCTAATTCAATTTCGTTGAATAATAATATCTATGTTTCATTATCTATAAACTAATAGGTATGATGAAAACTATTATTCTAATTTATCAAGATTTTAAGCGCCTCATCAATGTGTAGTCAATACGTGTGTTTTTTTAAATTTTTGTTTGTAATATTTGAAATAAAGAAATATTTATGATTTCTTATGATATTATGAATAAAAAATTATTTAAATGAATTTTTTTTCTATTTTAATATTATACTTCTCGATAGTAAATAGTCACTGGATCCTTTTTCCAAATCAAAAATTCAATTTTAATAACTATTGTAATGTTGATAGAGCTGTAAATATTAGTCAATTAACTTATCAAGACTGTTTACGATGTCTTATGACAATTCGACATTTAAAAATAATAAATAAAATATGGCATGATAAATGTAATAGAGATTTTCACTGTGTTGAATTTGTATTTTATAATAATACATTATTTGAAAGATTTTTTTCTAATCATTCTTATATTGTAAATAATTTATTTAAAATATCAATTAATTCAAAAATTTATAATACATTATATATTAAAATAACTCATGATAATTTTAATGAATTAAATTTAACTTATATACAATCATTCATAAAACCGAATGGAATAGATTATTCTTATTTATTTTTTATTTTATCTAATTATAGAAAACAAATTCTATTAGATTTAGAAACAGATCTTTTTAAAATATCTTTAAATGGTATTGAAATACAATTATATTGTGATAATAATACTAAAAATACTTATTATGTCAGTCGATATAAAATGTCTCCAATTAGTTCAAATAATTGTGTAATAATTCAATCGAATAATAAAAAAAAATTTTCTACCGAAATGATTACTATTAAATCTTCTACTATAATACATACATCAATAAAAACTCGTGTAACTAAAACAAATCTATTTCTTTTTATTGGTGGTTTAATAGTATTTTCAATATCAATATTATGTTTATGTTTAACTGTATATTTGAAATATCATAAATGGAAAAATAACGATAATTATAATCAACGATCAAGTATTGTTTCAAGTATATTTAGTACAACAGATTCATTAGATAGTCAAAAATATGATATGTCTTTTTCTGAACAAAAAAAACAAGATCAATTATTAAAACAATCAGGTCAACGTGGATTTTATGTACTTAATAATGATTTATAAGTTTAAGACATTATTTATTAATTAAATTTTATTCATAAACCAAATTTATAATAGTACAGACAAAATAATATATGAACATATTCAAAGAAAATCATGTCATGATGTAAATTCTTGATATTTTTATTACAAAAAAAGAATAATGTTACTAAACAGTTATTGATCCACATCGCATATACGTGTACAATATTGGTATAAATACTGAACAGTGAGTCATTGATATCCATGTTCGTTGCAATATTGAGACACCAACTCTATTAAAATATGTCCTTTCCGTAGTGGTGTATTTCGAAGATTCACTGAAGACTGGTGCCAGTGTATCAGTGTGCACTAACTACACTAACAAGGGAAGTTGTCCAACTGATAAATTGGAGGACTTCCTTCCTAAGTCAATGATGTTGGTGGTCAGTAAACTAAAACTGTACATTCTTAATTAGTATCTCAGTCTAGATGTTTCATTGATTACAGATACACGAAATGCAAATCAAAAGATTCTCAAAAACTATAAAAACTTGTCTTAATTGATACAGTTTCATAATGAACACGTTCTTTTTTCATAAAAAATTGATAAATTAATAAAGATTTTGATAAAATATTCTCGTTTACAATAGCATTTCTATTGTATCGTATATTGTCAACTTACAGAGATTATGATAAAAGGTTTTTATTATTGGGAAACAAGTAGTTATGAAGTTTAATTTTATAAATATTGAAATATTTAATTGATTGAAGAATTTCATTCAATAAATATATTTACAAAATTATTTGAATTCTATAAATCTATCTTTTCATACCCTTTATTGTATCTCTTCTTTTCCAGGATTTCGCTTTGTAGTCGATGTCTACAATCGAACAAAGACATGCATATTGTTCAAATTCACATCACATATTGACTTCATCTCTGCTAAAATCAAAACTTTAATTGTATTTTTTCACTATACGCAAAAATCTCGTATATTCAAGTATTCTCTTAATGAAAGACGTATACAAAATAGTCGAGTTTAATAGTAAAAAAGAAATACGAATGAATCATTGATGCTTGGAAACATGCCATTGACATAGATAGAATTTCTGATAATTATTTGTATTTAGTGTGGTTATATATTCGAAAAATAAAAGAAATACAGGTGGTTAGTTACTACGTATTTGTCTTTTTCTTTGCATAAATAAAACCTAAATAATTTTATTCATTTCGTTTAAAACTATGGTTAACTGAAACACAATCTAAAAATGAATGTCTCA
>CAJNOL010001502.1:5715-62549 GCA_905250125.1 Rotaria sordida | reverse complement strand
AATATAATATTAAGCACGGTTTGTATCATTTGTATTATAGATATATGAATAAATGAATAATGAAGATCTTTAAAACAAAAAACAAACATGATCCATTCTCATTAATTTTATTGAATTAAGATATGCAATATCGTAAGGAACGCTAAAATCTTGAGCATAAGGAATGGAACAAATGAATATCTTTTGTTTTATTAATGATTTTCAATAGCGATGGTTTCTTATATAAGATATCACTTTTTTATTATGATATTTAGTAATAATTAGACGATAAGCTGTTCTTTATAGTGAATTTTTTAAAGGAAAACTCGATTAGTTTAGAAGTTTTTTAGTTATCGGTTCAATTTCTAAGTTGTGCACTATGGTTGGAATTGATCTGTAGATTTTTGAAGTCTAAATATAATATTAAAAGTTATTTCTAACAATCTCAAGAGAGCTCTCAGAGATATAACAGAAACAAAATAAACGTTAAGGTAAAATGAAGTTTCGGCGTAAGACATCACAAGAACAAAACTAAATTTTGGATAATGCAGCATACACTTTTTTGATTAAAAATCTAGTTCATAGAATTTACTTGATTATAATATTCTTTTTTATTTAATGAAAATCAAAGATATCGATTTCTTTGTCTGTTTCATCATTCAAAGTTTCTTTTTAGTTTTTATTTTTAAATCTCTGAGCTATATTGGTATTGAAAGATTATGTTTCATTTGATTGAAAACTCTACTCATGGAATTACTAATGTAGAGCAGTAGCGATAAACAAGAGTCTTAAAGATTTGTACTATGATAAGATCAAAGAACGAGAAACGCCATTTTTAAATTTGATTATAGCAGGTCTATTATCAAGAAATCAAATGATTTATCAAATCAAGTAATTCGAAAGAAATAAGTTGTCTAGTTTTTAGATGAAATCATTATGTGTTATACTGAACCGAAGGAGCCTTTATAATTTGGAAGAAGATACTAGATTAATGACACTATTGTTGTAGTTGATTTCTAGTGTACGTTTTGAGTCTGACAATATTGTACAAAGCATTGTTGTTTTTTATTTTTGAAGCATAAGTCATTTTGATGTCACAATAAAATTTGTTGTCGTTCAAAGTTTTGTTTAATTATTTTTTCAAATGAGTGACTCATAATGATTGACCGGTTTTTGTATTTCTTTTTTTTTTCATTATCTAGTATGTTTATTTTAAAAACAAAATATATCATGAAATGCAACATGAAAAACTCTACAAGATACATTAAAAAACGTTATTTTGTATATGCACACTTTACTTTCAAAATGAACAAAATTCTTTGCAACTAATTTTCAATGCTGAGAATAAGATCATTGATTGGCACACAATGAATTTCTTTTCTTATTTCATCAATTTAATGAATCATAGTTTTTAATTTAATTTTATTGCATATTATTGGCAATAACGTCTCACACATAATAGTCCAGAAGATTGAGAGCGGGACTATTTCGTGGCTATCTGTGATTGTTTATGAAGTGCATGAAATTTTCTTTATATCATGCCAATGATTTCTGATATGCATGCGGTGTGACGTTGTCCCGTTAGTAGGATGGAATCAGCACGCTAAGTAGACGTTGACCTTCGGTTTGTGCATGTGAAAGAACGGCTTCAATGTAATTCTCGTATAGTAATCCTTCATCAGGTTTAAATATAATTGGACACGTAAAGCCATTTTTCAGCAACCCCTTAGCACACCATAATTCTTTTTGGTTATTTAACCTTTTGGTTTATGTCTCTCCGTTCATTTGCCACGTGTCGACTTGAACTATAAACAATTTCTAATGAGAAATACTTTTGACGAGTCATGTAATACGGTTACAAACAGATCTATAGTTTAGTTAAATGTTTTTGTACAGATTTATGTTTATATTAAATATAGAAAATGTTACTACAATATTTTACTTGAGTTGAGAGAAGTTTTACAATGTTTATTATATTCGAGTGTTTTACTTAATTTAATTTATTATGCGAGTTCTCTTAATTTGAAAGTGTTGAGTTTAGTTCCTTAGGTTTAATGGCTTTTTATTCATATTGTTGTATTATATTCTAAATATTGATTTGCATAATAACTTCTCGACAAAATATGAGGCCATAATTGACAAACTTAGAATACTTAATATGAACGCGAAGTTTTACTTATATATAAGAAACAGGTTTTTATATAAACAATATATATATATAGTCAACGTTTCAAAAAAATAATCTGATAATACCAAGTGATGATAGCATGACCCTAGTAATTCTATAATTAATGGAGACTTATTGATTTAGTATTAGTATATGGAAGCTTTCATTAGTCGGAGTGTTGAGAGATGACTTTATCATCGATAAAACTTCATTCAGAAAGCTAAATATGATTAGAGCAGTACTATATTAATTTAATACTTTAATCACAAGAAATTTCGCTTTGTCTTGTATACCAGTCAATACAAATGACGATAAAAAAAACTTTAAAATTTTGTTAATATTTTAAAAAATTTCACAATGAATTGAACTCATTTTTAGCTTCTAATTAGTATCAATGCTGCTTATTATATACTCAAAATATGCATTGATAATAAGAAGAACTTCGAAATTGTTATGTGTTTATGATGTCTGAAGAGAACTGACAAATTAAATAGAGAGCAAAATGTCAGAGATTTCTTAACAAGATTCTGTCCTATCCTATCCTTTCAACACAGCTTAATAGATAGATTAACTTCTGTCAGAAAAGAAACATTCAAAATAAACAGAATAACGAAAAATTTTCATTTGTTTTCTAGCAAAATATAAGTCCGATCAACTCTAGCAACCTCGAGATACTTCGAAATATATATGAGTTATTCTTTTCAATTTGGTTAATATGGATATTTGCATTCGAAAAAAAATAGAATGATGTTTCTGTTTCGTTGGACTATGAGTATAAAATTTCGTTTTATATATATATATATAATGAATATAACTTAACTATTAACTATGAAAAATGCAAAAAATAGTAGTTGATAGTCCAATCATGTGCAAGGTTATAGATAACGACTTTCATCTACAAATAAAACAACGATACTAGTGCTTATTAATGATATGTATTTAAGAACAGAAATTTTTCTATTCTTATTCTTCTTCGAATGTTGTGATTGCAGTTTATGATCGTTATATTACTCTTTATATAATGTCGAATGAGATATATATTGACAATTAATTCTGTTGACACGTAATCAACAATCAACATATTTAACATTTTATTTAAATCGACTTCAAGTGACATCTATTCTTTATTAAAACTATTACTCATTTATATTATTATTCAAAATAGATATCCTTGAATGATAGTCAATTAAGAAGATGGATTGCTAATAAGTCCAATGAAAATAAAGAGGATATGTATATTGATGTAAAATGTCCAATTCCGTTCTGTTCTATTTTTTTTCTTTTTTCTTTTTTTAAACTTCTTTCATTCAGTTTTTTCATCCTTTTTTTTTCTTTCTATGAGCTATGTATTTATTTTTTTTCTGTCGTAGTTAAAAATCGTCTTCTTTTACTCTTTTTTTTTTATCGATTGATTGCTTGTCTTCAATGTGATCTCGTTACCACAGTGATCAATGGAAATAGTAAAAGATCTTAAGTAAAGAAAAACTCAATAAGTATTTATTCACTTTACACACAGTTTACATACTAATTAATATGATTAACATCTTATATAAAACTGTGTGAAAGCTATGTGTCTAAAAGTGATAAGGGTATTAAATCAACATAGAAAAGAATAAATATAACTAATATTTTTTTTTCTGCTTTTGTTTTTATTTCTATAAATTAATAGAAAATTTTTTGGCGAACGATGTTTCTTATCTAATATATTATTGACTTTTTTAACATTCATTTAGACATTTCCCTAAAGATCTTATGTATACATCATTTTTTCTTCTTTTTTTTGTGATATTTGACGATTGCCTCAAGGTTAAAAAGAAAATAAAACAGAACAATTTCTTTTTTTTTCTCTTCATTCTCTAACCATTATAATATTGCATGAAGGATTAATTTTCTTTTCGTTCTTGTCATACGAGAAGCTTTTTTTTCTGCTAGATGTAAATTCACCATTTTTAAGCTCGACGAGATGCCTGTTCGAAAACAAGGTAAATTATCAATAAAGAAAAAAATCCGCAAAACGTAATCATTTATTCATTATTAGATGCTTATCGAGCATTAGAATTGCTTGAAGAATATTATAATCGTCTGGACACACCCGAAGATCAACCATTAAAAAATGCCATTGACAGGTAAATAATTTGCTTCCGGGCCATCATGAATAAATCTTTAATTTTTTAATAGAAAATTAGATATTGTTTTCTTTACTAATGAAGTACAAACAAAAAAAAAAAAGAAAAAAGAAAGAAATTTACACGAATTATTTTGTTTTTTTCTTTAGAGTTATCAGAGTTTTTAAAAGTCGTCTTTTCCAAGCACTTATGGGTATGTATATACATCTATTTATTAAATTAAAAACACTAAATATTTGTTGTTGTTTTTTTTCTTTTAATTAAATTAGATATTCAAGAATTTTATGAATCTATTTTACTTGATGAACAAAGAGATCGTACAGCTAAAATAAATGCAACACATCAATTTGCTGAAACATGCGAAAAATCATCATTACTTAGACAAGATATACGAGTAAAGACTTTTTTCTTGTCTTTATATTTAATTTGCTAAAATTATTTACTATAGAATATTCCAATAATAACAACAACAATAACTACTAAGGAACAACCACCAACACTAACACCAATTATAACCGATAATCCACTAGCACCAACATCAAATATTAAAGAAGATATTAAACGACAACCAACACCAACACCATTTTCTCAAATAAAAAATGCACCAGATTCAACTATTCGTCAAAATACAACAGATTTAAATTTATCTACTGATGTACCCGAACTTAATTATAATGATCATTGGACAAATATCAAAATTGATTTTCAACGAGTAAATATTAAGAAAAGAATTTTTATGTTTTGTTTTATATATTTAAATTAGATGCCTGGCAAAGGTCTAGGATTTTCCATAGCTGGTGGTAAAGATACACCATGTATTAGTGATTCTTGGGCAGTTGTTGTTACACGTATTACTGAAGGTGGTCTTGCCGATAGTGATCATCGATTGAAGTAAGATTAGATAACTTCTTATCTGTCTTATTGATTTTATTATTAGACTTCATGATATAATTTTACGTGTTAATAATATCGATTTTACTCGTATTGAACATCAAGCAGCAGTTGATACACTTAAAGCAGCTGAAAGTCCAGTTATTTTAGTATGTTTTATATTCAAAAAAATAAAATAAAATAAAATTTCTAAATAAATTTATTTAGATAATTCGTCGTTTAGCACCACCAATTATGGAAGAAATTGTATTAGAAAAATCACCAAATGTTCATTTAGGTTTTTCAATTGCTGGTGGAATTAGTCATGAACATGTTAAAGGGTTTGTATTGTTTAAAATAATAAAATAGAAATTAAAAACAACAAAAAAAAAAATTTTTTTTAGTGATTATGGTATATTTATAACAAATATAATTCCAGGTGGTGTTGCCGATAAAAATGGAAAATTAAAAGTTGGTGATCGTTTAATGAGTGTACTATCAATGGTATAAAATAATTTAATATTTTTTTTTTGTCTTCAATGAATATCTTTTTCTATACAGAAAAATACTTATGAACTTGAATTTGTTGAACATAAACATGCTGTTGAATCTATTCGACGTGCATGTGATGATGGTCCGAAAATAACTTTAATAGTTGGTCATCCAACTGTTTATTCATTAAATACGCAACTTCAATCAGCTAATACTTCTATTCAAAATCAATTAATATCAAGAAATGAAACTAATGGACCTCGATTAACGACTAATGATGAACAAGAAGAATTTTCTCTGTAAGTTAAAAATAGATTAATGATTTTTTTTTATAATAAATTGAAATTAAATTTTGTTGTTTTTTGTTTATATGAAGGAAAAAAAAATGAGTCGATAATTGTTTGGTCTGTCTTTCTTGTTATTCCACTAGAAGAATTTTATTTGATTATTACTATGAATATATGGATTTGTTTTTATATAAAATTAATTTTCTTTTTTCTTTTTTTTCAAAAGAAAAATTTTATATTAATTTAATGTAGAATATTTGTTACTCTATCAATGACATTAGATTTTACAGATACTAACACTAATATATGTCTATATTGAGTATGACGAATTGAGAAAATGTGAGAATATGTTGTTATTAACTTTTATGAAATCTCTATGAAAAAAAAAAGATTTGATATACATTAATTGTATTATACTTATTTAGTGAACGTCAAGTGTTACTTCGACGTGGTCCAAATGGTTTTGGCTTCAATATTATTAGTTCTGAAGGTGGACAAGGTATTTTATATATTTTGTTGTTGTTGTTTATTATTGTTTTGATATTAAAAATATTTTTGTTTTAAAAGGTACATTTATATCGTTTATTCCATCTGGCGGTGTAGCCGATAAATCAGGACAATTACGTAAAGGTGATCGAATATTATCTGTCAACAATATTGATTTACAAGCAGCATCTCATGAAGAGCTGGGAAGAGTACTTAACAACTGTGGTGATACAGCGAATATACATGTTATTCATAGATATGATGGTTAATTTATTTCTCAAATTTAATCATTTTATATTTTTTGATCTTTATAGATTTTCTTCAATGTCAAGCTCGTAATGATGAACGTCGTAATAGACTAACAACTGAACCATCTGGTAGTACAGTTAATGTAAAGACTTCAACACGAAAACAATTTTTTGTTCGGTAGAATTTGTTAATTTTATATATAAAAAAACAACAACAAATAGTTCTGTTATTCTTTAGAGCGGAGTTTGATTATGATCCAACAAGAGATCCAAGTTTACCAGGTAGTCCTGGTATAGCATTTCGTGCGGGTGATATTCTTCATGTAATAAATGCTGCTGATGATTCTTGGTGGCAAGCAAAACGTGTTATTGATGGTAGAGAAGAAGAAACCGGAATAATTCCATCAAAATCAAGAGTAGAAAAAAAAGAACGAGCTAGACAAAAACGTGTAAATTTCAATCAGGATAATAATCGAGTAAGTTTAAGAAAAATATATTTTTTCTTTTTTATTTATTTGATTATATTAAGGGTAATATATCGGATCATGAAAAAAAGAAAAAGAAAAAACTTGGCTTATTTAATAAGACTGCTGATAAAAAAGATGTACAATCAGGTGACGATACTGGTAATGAATCAGAGAATTTAGAACCTGTACCATCATATCAATTGGTTGTTCAACATAAAAGTAAATTGTTGTTTTTCTTATTGAACATTTCTATCATGATAAAAATCGAAGATCTAGAGGAAATAGAATATCAAATTCAAAGTTATACCCCAAATCAATCATAGAAATATGCCATTTCCACAAAATACATTCGATACCTATTTTCCTGTAGAGTCAACGTTTTTGATCCAAAAACCTAATTCTGACTGGGAAAAGTTTTATTTTTGCAGCTCTGGTCTCAGCTTAGACATAAAAAAAAATCTTTTTTTGGTTCCGAGTCCGGTAGTGTTTTCTATTTGACTCTAAGTTCGACTTCAAAAACTTTTTTGGCATTATAAATAAACTGTTACTAAAAAAAAGAACAAGGTTAAATTCTAGGAAGTTCAAGTAATTATTAAGAAACCTTATTACATTGAGACAACGCATTCATGATAAGAATAGAAAATGAACTATATCAATATTGTTCGAAATCACAACATCTACTGAAAAATCGACTTACACAATTCTTAAACGAAAACAACATTATGTTCAACATCATATCTGTTATTCAGATAATCTAGAAAAATTTTTAGATTGAGTATATTTAGCATTTTTTGGGTGTAGGTATTAGAGTCTTCTCTTCACCCACGTTCTTGACATTTTTACCTATCGACATCTTGTTTTTCAACATTTTACTATCGATATTTTTATCAATCGACATTTTTCTTTTCGACCAGAGTAGCATTTATCAAAGGGTCGACCTCCTCTAAATGTCGTGAATCCTATCTTCTCAGTAGTCACCCTCTCAACCCTAATAGTCTCGAAACATTCCTGCTCTGATGTTATTTTTTCCTTGAAATTTATTTATAACAGTACAAAGTAGCATCTTTTTGTTGGTTAAAATCAAAATGTTACTAATGTTGAGTTAAAAACTAAAAGTTCTTTTCAATCACTTCGAATTCAAGTCTATCGGAGTTGAGTTTTCGGGTTCTATACAGAACTCTATTCATATCACTCCTGATTATTTAGATTCAAGTATTTTTGATTTAACAATCACTAATCAAGATTATATATTGAATAAAAGAGTTTTCTTTTGAATATAATTTTCATTACATCGATATTGTTTTTCATGCAAAGCATTTTTCAAAAAGTTTTGAATAATACTTTTAGTTCTCTTTAAATAAACAATGATCGTTTTCTAACTATGACTTTATAAGAATAAAGAGAAATTCATAAAATAATATCATTAGAAATGTTACAGACCAAAAAAAAACCAGAGTCAAATCATATTGTAAATATTATTTTACTATTTTTTATTTTAGTTGATTACGCACGACCTATTATAATATTTGGATCATTTAAAGAAATTCTTAATGATCAACTATTAAGTGATCAACCAGATAAATTTGTTAGTTGTATACCTCGTATGTATTCATATATCCTATATTTATTTATTTATTTTAATAATTAATAAACAAATTTCTTATAGATACAACACGAACAAAACGTGACAAAGAAGTTGATGGTCGAGAATATCATTTTGTTTCAAATCGTAAACAAATGGAAGATGATATTCAAAATTATTTATTTATTGAAGCAGGAGAATATGGAGGAAATTTATATGGTACAAGTGTTAATGCTGTTCGTGAAGTAGCTTATGCTGTATGTATTTATTTAAAAATAAATAAATAAAAATAATTCATATACATATTTGATAGTCAAAACATTGTGTTTTGGATGTAAGTGGTCGTGCTATTAAACGTCTAATGAGAGCTGGTCTTTATCCAATTGCTATATATGTTAAACCACGTGATATTAAATGGATATTGTAAGTAAAATATTATTGTACAAATTTAATTTTTATTGATTTATTTAAGGGATAATATGGGACAAGAAGTAAATGAAAATCAAGCTAAACTAATCTATGACAAATCCAATGAAATTGAAGAACACTTTGGTGATCTTTTTACAGGTAAAGAATTTATATTTAATACTAAATAAAATTTAATAAGAAAAAATATAAATAATAAATATTTATTTTTTTTTTTTGTATTATAGTTACTATCGATGAAGAAAATTTAAGTGATGTTTATGATCGTATACGTGAGATTATTGATCATGAAAATAGAATTAAATATGCTTGGATGCCATCAGATGAAAAAATTTAAAAAAAAAATATTTGTATTTTTTTATATGAATTTCTATT
Source organism: Rotaria sordida (assembly GCA_905250125.1). NCBI lineage: Eukaryota > Metazoa > Rotifera > Eurotatoria > Philodinida > Philodinidae > Rotaria > Rotaria sordida. The sequence goes on along the minus strand of CAJNOL010001502.1, from coordinate 53,044 downwards.
CTTAATTTTAATATGTGTTATTAAGAAATATTCTTTTCTTTTGGTCATTAATCAAATTTATTATTTTTTTGTTTTTCGTACATGTTGACGATATTCTTCTTACTTTTCTTTTCTTTTTTTTTTTGTTTGGTTTTTTTCTCAACTTGATTTATTTGTTTGCACTGTGTATGTTTATTATTAGAGTATTTTTTTTTTGTCGAACTTGTTTTTTGGAAAAAATATGAGAAAATGCAACAATGTGCTTTTGTTGTTTTTTTTTTGTTTATGTGTGTTGAGAGCCAATATCAACGTAACGATTAGACTATCTTCAACACGGGTTTTTTTTTCTTTTGTAAAAATAAAGTTTTGAATGAACTTTTTATTTTTCTGGAAGAGTACAATGAAAAAAAATGAATGTTGAAAAACATGTAATGTTTTATTGGGTTAAGAAATATATAGATTAGATATAGATTATTTTTATTATTTATTTTACTTGCAATAATAAATAATATTGGAAGATATTCGTTGATAAATTATTATCACCATGGATAGAGTCTTTAGATTAAATGTTTATGCATATATGGGATGCGCATATCGATGTCATAATAATTGAAGCTAGAATTTTTTGATTCAGATGAATATATAATCAGAATTTGTCTTTGATTGAAAGTTTTTTCAGTACAAGTCCATGTAGAAAAAAATTATACAATATGTGATCTATAACTTTTGTATAGTCTAATTGAGAGAGAATCATTTTTTAAAGTAGGTATTGTATTGTGAGTTAAGTTTATATCAGAGTTTGGATTTACATTTATTAAGTTTTGTGTAATTATATGATGGATTAATAATTTATCTCAAGACTTAGGCAATCGAATATATTTTGAATAGTAATCATAGAATAAGAAAATATTTGTTTTGCATTAGAATTTATTCAGTTTAATTGATTGAATATATTCTTGATAAAAAATAAAAGAGATTGACTGATATGATTATGGACAAATATCTTCTGGCTATGAATATGTGTGAATCCTTTTTTTTTTGTAATGGGATATCCTTGATAGAACAATATAACTTAGTTTTTTGCTGCAATCTATTATCATAATGAATAAGAAATTGATCAAGAATGTATGTATAAATATTTAACAACATAGAAAAAAGAAAAAATCGTTGGTTAATTAGGAATAAAATTTAAAAACTATTGCATTTGGTTGAAAATATTATAAACACATTGATTTTTTTTTTCATTCATCACATCATAAATAATTCTTTATCAAAAAAAAGATGAATATTTGAGAGAACACTCTAGTGAAACCTGTGAACAATGTTATGTATATATTTCTCTCTTTATTTTTAATTCCTTGAATCACTAAATTTCATCAATACATATATAAATATAAGCTCTTCATTCAAATTTGTATTTCATTATGTCATACTATGCACTAGGTAGAATGTTTATCAACAGAATTTCTTTCATCGAAATATATTTAATTTGTTATTTTTTTATTAATAATCATATATATATATATATATAAAACAATATGAAAGAAAACCATGTAGAAATTGAAACACTTGACATTGTCTTTGCATTTTTATAATGGAATCAAAAGTTATTTTGTTTACATTTTGTTTTTTTTCGACAACTCTTATTCATAAATTTTTTTTTTTCGTATGTGATAATATACAAACACGGTACGCAGTCGTAATAAACGTAAAACGTCACCCGTGCATCGGCTCGGTTTGACACATGGTCGAGAAGGAGTGCCAAAATTTAATCGAGAAAATACTGAACAATTTTTTGCTGCAGTTACAAGAAAAAATTCGACAGCATTATCAACATCATTACCTATTTTTTCAGTTGAACTTGAACAATATGATCAACAAAAACAAAATAATGATGAAGACGAAAAAGACGAGAGTCTTTTAACAAAACCAGTAACACCAATCGTAGTATTACCACCTATTCGAACTGCAACTAGTCAAAAATCAAAAACCATACCGTCTGCTTCTAATTGTATTCGTCAACCAACTTTTCATTCGCCTATACCATCTGCCGAATTATCATTAAAATCTTCATCACCAGTAATAAAAACTCCAACACCAATTCTATTACCAAAACGTCAATTTGAACATGGTGGTCCAGTTGATCAAGATATTTTTCGAAAAGCTTATGAACGAGCATTATCAGTTGCACGTAGTCGTCTTCTATTTCGTGATCCATATTCATTAACACAAGCAAGTGCTACACATGGTGTTCTCTATTCATATTATGATCATACACCAATGTGTATATTTTCTCGTGGAGCTGCTTGTAATCATCGAGATACAACATCTAAACAAGATCGAAAATTAAAAACAAATACATTACGAAAAAAAATTTTTAATGATGTCATTGTAGAAAATTATATTCGATAAAAATGAAAAAAAAATCTAATGTTCGCATTAGAATTGAATGCGAGTAGGTATAATCTCAATAACTAAACAACAGCAACAATTAACGACTTGTGATTTTCAACAATCGAAAGAGAAGAATTCTAGACATCTTTTTATTTGATATTAAATAATACAAAATTATTTGTAACATTCATTAGGTTTACAAAACATTCAAAAAAATGCATGAAAATGGTGTTCCATTTTGATTTTAACATGTGTTTTAGATAGAGGAACTTCAGATCTATTTGGTTGTATATTTAATAATATAGATTATGTTTCTCTTTCTCTTATTGAAAACTTAATTTAGTGACATTTCGTTAATGATCTTAACTTCATCAGAGTATTTTGGGTATAAAATGATATATAAGATAAAATAACAAGTACATTTTTATACATTTTCATACACACATTTCCTCTATTCTATTTTATAGTAGAACAAACAAGACGATGATATTGGATGAAGATTTTTCTTTTTAGATTGTTCTTTGTTCGTTCTAGTATCAATAGAATAGAGAGAGAATGTGTTTCTATGCATAAAAATATTCTTGTTATTTTACCTTATACGATATTTTGTACCCAAAACAGTCTGATGAAGTTAACATCGTTGATGAGACGTCACTAAATAAAATTTTAAGTAATAGGAAAAGAAAAATAATCTATATTATGAAATATCCAAATTAAAATACTTTTCTATATAAGTCAAAATTTCAGATCTATAGTTCAAGGCATAATTTAGACAATTATCTTCTCATACCTCAAAGCAGAGCAATTAAAATCGCGTATCTATTCAATTAAATTATATAGAATTTTATTAATTCTTAGCAAATCTTCCGAACTTTTTATTGAAATTTCCTTAAAACAGAACACAGTTTTCATGCATGTTTTATTTGAATTTTTTTTTTGAGAAGATGATAGGTGTTTAAAATAATATTGTCTTATATAATCTCAGCTTCCTAACTGTTGTCGTTGTCGATTTATCAAGTTTATACTCACCCACTCTTTAACCTAATTCTGATGCGGATATTAATTTTAATCAATTTTTTTCAAGTAAATTTGAATATCAATACTTATTATCACTCAATTTCTTTTGATATCCATTAATATATTGTTATATGATTGCCTTTCCATCTATATCTAATACTATCTTGATAAAATTTTTAATGATAAAATACGTTAGAAAGAATAAAGAACTTCATATAGAAGATATACACTATACATTCTTCACATTGAGTACGTTTATTCTTATGGTTATCTTTTATCTAGATTTCTTTTCTCTAATAAAAACAAAAAGCAAAGATTTTCTTAATCTATACTATTACTATCGATTTGACGTTTTCGATTGATTTTCTTCTCTGATTAAATAAACTATAAGAGAAACAATGTGTATTTCATCTTCCTTATTAGTCAATTGGGTACATATACAAACAATGCATAACATTTGGCTATCATCTTCATTCCGATAAACTTAGCACTTCTTTGTCTAATTGAGTAAGTAGGAGGGCAAAAAGGTTATTGAAAAAAAAACAAGAAGAAAGAAAAGTCAAACCACATACACAGTTAAATGAAGATCTATTATGCTAATTTCATATATATTTATTATTAATATATATGTATATGTATATTTGGTAATAGAGTTGATAATGATAGTGAAAAGGAAGAATATTATTCTATATTTTCTTCGATTTTTTTCTCTACTAACTTCATCCAGAAGCTTCTGTTGTCGGTTCTTATTCTGTTAATACTGATGTCTTGCTATCAATCGTCATTTATGGTCGCACAACATATAAGGCATAAATATAGAGAACGTCATCGTCAAAGTGTAGTTTGTCTTTTATTGCTTTAACTATTGGTATGACAATCATAGACTTAGTGTCAGTTATATTGTTATTTGATGAAATAAGAATATAAAAAACAACATGATGCTTTTTTTCTATACAATGATAATTGGTTTTTTCACTTTAATCAAATTTGGTAAGATTAAATTTATATATATATATAAAGATTCTTTTTGAATGTATAGAAGTAAATGGAAATGCTGAAGCTAAACGTCTTTTAAATGAACTTATGAAAGATTATAATAGATATGTTTTACCTGTACAATCAACAAATCAAAAAGTTAATGTAACATTAGGTTTAAAATTATCACAATTATCTGATATTGATGAACGAAATCAAATAATGACAACCAATGTTTGGCTTGAACATGTAAAATTTTATTTCGAAAAAAAAAAACAAAAAAAATTTAATTATTTTTTTTTTTTGATAAATTTTAGGAATGGACTGATTATAAATTAACATGGACACCTAGTGAATATGGTGGAATTGATGTTCTTGAAATTCCATCATCAAATATTTGGGTACCAGATATTGTTCTATATAATAATGCAGATGGAACTTATGAAGTTAATACAATAACTAAAGCTCATGTTGTAAGTATTTTTTTTTTGAAATAATTTTTATGAATATGAAATATTTACTTAAGTTTTGGAATGGAACAATTAAATGGAATCCTCCTGTTATATATAAATCTTATTGTGCTATTGATATTCAATATTATCCATTTGATGAACAAAATTGTGCTCTAAAATTTGGTACATGGACACATAATGGAAACTTAGTATGATATTGTATTATTGAAATAAAATAGAAGATAAATGAAAAACTTCTTTTTTGTTATTTTGTTTATAATAGGTTGATCTTCATCATAAGTCAGGACAAGATGTTGTTGATTATGGTGTTGATCTTTCTGATTATTATCCATCGATTGAATGGGATATTCTTGCTGCTGTAAGTAATTGTATTATTTTTCATCTATAGACTTTTTTTTTGATTATATTTATTTTGTCTATTTTAATATTTCATGAGATTTAAATAAAACTATAAAAAAAAAAATATCAGAAGATTTCAAATAAATTTTTTAAGTTCTCAAAAAATAAAAACTAGGATTATTGTTTACTTACATCACTAATCTAATGTGTTATCTCTAGTCGGCCTTGTCGAGCTAGACGTATTCAAAATCAGATAACAAAGTGATGATTTGATACCATTACAAAATTGATAAGATAAGAAAATTAAGCCATATTTATATATGTATATATATATTGTTTTTTGTTAGTTATTATTAATCGTCATATCTACAAAACATGATTTACATTGTTAAAATAAAATTTAATTTTAACTGATCATGTTTGTCTTTTTTTCCTGAAGTATTAATTTTAATCATTCATTAGAGTAATAGATAACATTAATAGATACTTATAAAGCACTTAGTGATAAGTAATGATGCAGCTGTCATAAACATAATGACAAATATTGCTTTTCTTATTTTTTTTTTTTTTTTAGTGTTTACAACTGATTAAAAACTGTTGATTTTGTTTTTTTGTTAATTAGTTATTTCGATTGAATTTTCTGATAATTGTTGAAAAATTTGATAAGTGTGTAATGGTCAAGATGAATGTTTATATTGAATAATATGTTTTTCTTTTTTTAAAAGAGAACTTCTTGAATGTTTTCAAATATATTCATTGGTTAGCGATCGACCTAATTATTGAATTCAATAGAATAATTATCTATACTCAAGTTTCTACATGAGTAATAATTTTTGTTTTGATAGAGCATTGGGGGAGACCTTTCGGAAAGCTAAATTGATTTTTTTTTCTGTCTGTTTCCTCTATATTTGATCACTTTGACATCATTATTCATGAGTTTTTTCTTTATCATGAATTTTGACATTGAATTGTCATTAATTATTTAATATACGATCATATTACAATTTGTTGTCTAAATATCCATTGATTATAAGACTATATTACATATAAAAAACAGATTATTATTCTTTTTTTTCTTACTATCTTAATGAATCAATAAGACTATTAATCAACAATTAATTATGTTTATCTCTTGTTGTTATGTCTTTTTTTTTTAGCCTGCTGTTCGCCATGTTGTTTTATATGATTGCTGTAAAGATGATCCGTATTTAGATGTAACATTTGCATTACGTATTCGACGTAAACCACTTTTCTATATGGTTAATCTTGTTATTCCTTGTATAAATATTGCTTTTCTTACAATTCTTGTATTTTATTTACCTAGTAAGAAATCAATTGATTATTGAAAAACTTAAAATAATCAAAATATTTTGTTTTTTTCTTTAGGTGATTGTGGTGAAAAATTAACACTATCAATATCAATTTTTGTTGCACTTCAAGTTTTTTATCTTCTTTTAGTTGATCTTATACCACCAACATCATTGAAACTTTCTTTACTTGGTACATATTTACTTTTTACATTAGTACTTGTTAATGCATCTATATTTATAACAATAATAACATTAAATATTCATTGGCGTCATCCGAATACTCATCATATGCCTGAATGGGTAAAACGATGGTTTTTTGAGATAATTCCACCATTTATATTCATGTCTAAACCACATATTGCTGATGCTTTATTACGACCAGAACAAAATAATGATAATAAAGAATCAGAATTATCACAATATAGTGATAATATATATAAATTAGGTAATTATTTAAATACATTATCAATTAATAGATATCCACCAATAATTCAACAAGCAATAAAAGATATTCGATATATAAGTGACGTACAACATGAAGCAGAACAAGATAGTTTGGTTAGGTTCGAAAAAATAAATTCCTTTTTATTTTATTTTTATTTTTCTAGGAAAGAGAAGGTTGGCGATTTATTGCACTTGTCATTGATCGGTGTTGTTTAATAGTATTTGTTTTTTTAACTGTAATTGGTTCATGTGTTACATTATTATCTGCTCCGTCCATACATAATAAAGCCGATCCAATTGAACGACAATATTCACACCATTATAATTCACATTTAAGTTAATTATTCTTCGTTTTTGGTTTTTGTCTTTTAATCAATTTTCAATTACTTTATTTTGTTCGATAGCATATATAAATAGTTTTTTTTTTTTTTTTTTTTATACGAAGTAATTATTATTTATTTATTTGTTTGTTTGTTTTCTGAGCGCTAATAAAATTAACCGTAGAAACTTTTTTCGATCTTTTATTTTTGTAATAAAATTAATGTCTGAAGATAATAATAATAATAATAATAAAATTCATTTACCAATAAAAATTTTTAATTGTCAAGAAGTTAAAAAACGTATACATGAAATTCTTCATGATAATTTACATGATAAACAATATGATTTAAATCAATGTAATTTTTTAGCTAAAAATCTTTCAAATATTATTAAAAATTCATTAAAAACATTTGGTTATGAACGTTATAAATTTATAATACAAATTATTATTTGTCAACAACATAATGAAAATTTACAAATGATTTCTCGATCATATTGGGATTCTGAAACAGATAAATTTGCACAATCAATTTATATTAATCAATTTTTAATATGTGTTGCAACAGCTTTTGCTGTATTTTATTATTAAATAGAAATCAAAACAAAAACAAAAGACGATTTCAAAACTATTTTGTATTTGATTTGCGTGATATATATAAAATTTCTCATCGATAGATGTGAATCAATCTTGATGATATTTAATCTGAAAAAGGAACTAAATGATTCATAGCGACAATTCAGTTACTGACAATATTCGTTCCGTTTTGGGAATCTATCAACCAATCAAAAAAGACTTTGTACTTTATCTACCTACGCTATACTACCAGACAGAAGAAAAATAATAATAACATAAGAAGGGCAAAGTCGTTTGATGGAACTTCTTTCGTGTCTGGGACGTCAAGGTGGTGGTGGAGGTGATCCACCTGATACTCCTAATATTGATAAATTACGAACTTTTATTGATCGTTTTAAACAAGATCCTAATACAGAAACATCATTTATCAGACGACCAAATTCAAACGAACTTTGTGAATGGACAAAAAAAGTTTGTGAATATTTGCCGAATGCAACTGATGTAGCTACTGCCAATGGTGATGATATCCGTCCAATGAAACAACATTTTTCAATAATTAAACAATTTTATGATACTGTACAACAAGCAGGATTTACACGTATGCCACCTATTATAGAAACATTCTTATCAAGTATACAAATTTATGAATCTGTATCTGGTTTAGCTTGTGTTATATTTGCTGAACATCCTCATATACTTAAAGTTATTGAAAATCAATTAAATGAAGCAAGAGAAACAATTACAGAACATGGAAATATGGGCATTATTGGTTTATTATGTTGTGGTTCAGGCATGTTACTTGCAAGAGTAAGACAATATGAACTAGATCTTATTTGTATTTATTGATTTCTTATTTTATTAGTTTAACACATTTCTTCGTATAATCGATGAAAAATTAGGTGAACTTGGTGTTGGTCGTATACTTGATTTTCTTGGACAAATAATTGATGTTTTTTGTAAATTCTTTCATATTGATATGGCTAATATAAAAGATTTACAAAATATAGCTGAAACTGTTCGATCTCTTATCGATCAAGTTGGTCAACAATTAAGTTCACTTTTTGGCCGATTAGCAGTTACAGGTAATTAAATAATAAAAATTATTTTTTCTTTTTTTTTAATGATATAACAATAAAATATCTAGGTGATAAACGATCGAGTGATGAACGATTTGCTCCTCTGGAAATGACAACAAAAATTCATAGAAAAATTTCTAAATTTGGTACCAAAGCACCAGTTGTAGAAAAAGCATTAACATCATTCGAACATTTTTATCAAGCAGCTAATAAACTTGATGATAATTTAATTCAAAAACATGGACAACAGCTTGCTACTCAAGTAAACTTTTTATTTCACATTCTATTTGTTTTTGTTTTTGATCGTATGTTAATAATAATTTTAATGACAACATTTTAGGCTGATGCTATAGCAAATTCAGATGAACCTGCATTAACAAGTAGTAATAATAATACTACTGATATTGATTTAACTCGAACGGATGCTATTCAAGTAGCTGCTTCAAATACAGTTAAAGAAATTGGTATTATTGGAAAAATGATGCAAAATATTGAATTAATATTAACATATGGTATACTTGCATTAAAAAATGAAGATGATGTTTTACAACCATTATCAAATCATATTGATGAATGTACACAAATACTTGAAAAATATTCACAATTACATCCATTATATAAAATTATATGTGGTAGTAATTATTTAAGTAAATTACGTGTATTTATAAATAAAATAGTTGATTTATTAAAAAATTCAAAATTAAAATTAAATTCACCAGAAGAATTTTTACAAGAACTTAAACAACGTTATCCTGAATTATTACGTATGTTAGCTGATGATATTATTCAAGATAAATTTAAACAACATATTACTGATAAATTACCTGATGGTGTTAATGATGTTTTAGATGGCGCTATGAAAAATATTTTTGGTAAATTAAGCTCCAAATTTTGATACTATATACAAGGTGCTTATTATTAAATTAATCTTCATTTTTTTTTAATGAAATGCTAAAGAATGAAAATAATTTTTAATTTTTTTTAAATATATTTCTTCCCGAGCCAAAAAATAAAAAGTAACATAAATAATTCGACATTTTTATGTGTTAAAAAAAAGAACAAGGTTTTTTTTTAAAAAGAAAATTGAATTCGAAACTATTATCTTTTCATCGATTCGTTTTTGTTTTATGTATAGTGTTAGGTTTTTTTTTTAACACGTTGAAGTGTTGATTTTTTTCTCTTTTTTGTTTAACTAATTTTTGATTCTATATTATTGCTTCAATTAATTGCTTATGGTGACATAACTACCTTTTGTTTTATAAATAGAATATATTGAAAAAACTATTGCTAAACAATGCAAAAAATGTATATAGAGACTAAAATAGTATTGTATTTGAAAGAAAAGATTAAATGAATCATTTTGCTTGATAAAAAAAATAGAGACAGATGCAAGATTTTACACAGCATGAAGGTAGCGTTTTTTTCGAAGATTGAATTAGGCCTCCAGATGTTTGTGGTTATTGTGTAACGTACTATATATTTGTGTTCCTAAAAATAGACATTCGTTCTCAGGGATTTATAAATTGTCCTTGAGGAAGAGAAAGTCTGGATGAAACACTGGAGATATGGATAAAGTTTTTTCTGCTAGGAATGTATTAATGAGTAAAAATACGATGGAGATACTTAGATTCGCTAGCTGTTAGTTATGAAAGCCAATGCAAAGATCGGAGATTAGTTTATATTCTAATTATACTCTTAAACTGATCGTTAATCTTCTCAACAAAAAAAATAATTTAAGATGAGTTGCATATGTAACATTGAGTAATTCAACTTAGTCGATTGTCACCATCAATCACTACATAAGAAAATGGGTAATATTCATAAGAAGTAAGGTTTATGAATATATGGATCAATTAATGATTAAAGGTCACTTTGATGCTATTCAATTGAAAACATACTTAGACAGAAATAACCAAAAAAACACATACTTTATCATCTGTGTATTATTCTGATAATGTTGAAATGAATTACATTCGATTGTTTATTAATTATACAAAAAAATAATCGGTAACAATTTTGTTTGCGAAATATTTTAACAATATTATTTTGATGAATAGAAGAAAATTCTTGTCAAATGAGATCATTACAAGTATATTTGAATGAAAGATTGTATAAGGTATTTTCAATACAAACGAATAATAATGATCAGAGAAAAAATCGAACTCGTTAAAGAATTTAAATTTTTAAGGTTTACCTATAGTTTGAAGATTTCAAGACTGAAGTCTCTGTTGGTTTTTGTTTTGGAATTTACATGGGCTGACAGACTATCCTTGAAATTCACAGTCGAATACTCAGTAACAGACTTTGCCAAAAAAAATTCTGTATTGAGTATTTGGTTGATGTATCGATGTCGATTGCTCTCTGCGTACAATCTATATACCATCACTTTTGAATACCTCATAAGAGTTCTACGTTAAAAAATATATTCAAAGAAGATTAAGAATCATGTAAATAACTGATTTTAGGTTGCCGCTTTTCTATAATGACATCTTTGTTAGAGATGAATTTTACAAAAGAGAAAAAAAACCGATCATTTCGGTCGTTTTTTTATTCACTGGCGTTGTGTATGCTAATCAATAGATCAATATGAATCGTATCTTTTAGAGTGGTTACTTTTTGTTGAAACGAATTTATAATAGAAAGAGAGAAAGAAAAGAGCATTAATAGTATGTATCAAACTTTTTTTTTATTACTTTTCTTATCATACTCTCTTATTACTCTTTCTTTTTTGTTACTTTTTAGTAGTATATTTACTTTCATTTTCTTTCTTCAAAATACTTGATTCTATTGCTTTTATTAACCTCCTTGATATTCTTACAAAAGTAAGCTAATACTCATCATAATTGTAGTGACGGAAAATTGTATAGTGCTTTACATTAATAATATTGCTTTTGATTTAAATACTTTTTTTCTTTCTTAATCATTATGTAAGCACTCCTAAATGTTACATCTACTAGTATAATTAAAAAAAAATAAAAAGCAGAATGTTTCGTTTTTTGTTTACTGTTTCGCCTATAATATATAAAAAAAAAAAAAGTACTTTTCCTTTCGGGATAAACATAGGTTCAAACATAAAAATTTCAATACTGAACAACACACAAGACAAGAAGAAAAAAAAATGTTTTTTTTTTTTGTCTTTTTTAAATTTTACAAATGAAAAAAAATAATTGAAAACATAAATTTTATTAGTAAAATCAAATAAATATTTCTTCGAATAAAATATCTTGTTGAACAATTATTTATTGGACATTTCCATCCAACATTTAATTCACCTTTTGCAACTAATTCTTCAAGATAATTACGAAGTGGTTCAAAATATTTTAAACATGATTTAGCTGAAAATGTTCTTACACCAGCAAATTCTTCTAATATATCTTCCCATGGTTTTGATGAACCCAATCCAAGTAAAATTCTATATTATTTCATTTAAATATATGAATAAAAGAAAAATACACATCGAACTACTAAAAAAAAAGAAAAACATACTTGAGTTTTTTTCCAGCTGCATGTGAACCATGTAAATCACATAGATGTAATGGTCCTTGATGACCAGCTTCACGACATAAAATATCAAATATTTGAAATTGAAAAACATGTGCAAGAAAATATCTAAGTCACAAATAAAAAATAATAATTATTATCTTATATATTTTTGTTTAATTTATTAAAATAATTATTTAATACTTTATATAAGATAAATCAAAAGCTACATGAAGTTTAGTACCAGCATCAAAATATCTTTCATCACGAATTTTTGCTGGTTTCATACCTTGATATTGACATCTGAAGTATGAAGAAGAAAATTAAAACAAGAATTTATATTTGGAAAGGTTAGATAAATAAAACAAATTTACATAAGATTCCAATAACGTCGATTATATTCATATGGTTGAATTGATCCATTATAAACCGACCAACGCCAAAGATCAATTGCATATGCATAAGGTGGTAAAAAAAGTCTACTTAAACCTTGTGATACCAAAAATTTTATATTATCCTCTATTACAAATAAACAAAAAAAAAACAATACAAACTTCTACTTTTACTAATAATAACCTCTCGATGATGTATAATTATCAAGTAAACCAATTCGTTTTAAATGTGTTGGAGACATTGTTGCTAATGCAATTGCATCACCAATAGCTTCACTAAATGCACCATGTGGTGATCGACGAAACCAAAATGGTAAAGTTTTATATTGTAGATAATGTTGTATATGACCCATTTCATGATGAACAACATAAAAATCACGTGATGTCATACTTGTACACATACGAATTCTTTTTTTATTTTTCAAATAATAATAAATTAATTTAATTCATAGGAAAAACATACCTAACATCATCATATTTATATAGATCAAATGCTGTTGGATGACAAGCCATATGACGATTAGGAATTTTTTTAAATATAGATAAATTCCAAAATTTATCTGGTACACGTGTTAAATTTAATGAAACAAAAAATTCATCAGCATATTGAAAAATTTTTTTTTCAGTAAAATTCTAATTGAATGAAATAAAATTAATAAAAACAAAAAGAAAGAAGGAAAATTTCTTCTGTAAAAAAACAAAGACCTTTCGTTTCATTGCCGGACCTAAATCAATGCCTTTTATATGTGGAAATGGAAGTATATCATGTTCAAGATATGTCATCATTGAACCAAATAGATCTTCTACAAAATAAAAAGTTTTTACTATTGAGACTTATTATCATTTAATTGTTTACTAGTTAAATGTACTGGTATTGGTTCATCTAATTGAACAAGTCCAGGATAAAGTCGAGCCATTTGTTGTCTTACATAAGCATGTACAAGTTCATGTAATGGTTTTAATTCTTGCCATAATTGTTCAACAAGACGACGTTCTTCAGCATTTGTTATTAATTCACTTCTATCATTCACTTCTTCGAAAAGAAAAACAAACAAATATATGTAGGATAATTATTTTAATAGAGAAAAAAAAATTCAAGGATAGTTATGTGATTTTGATTAATTTGTTGAAGAAAAAAAAAATTTTATTTTTTTTTTAAATAGTTTTAGTTTAAATTAATGAAAGACTTAAGATATTTTCAAACATTTTAAAGAGAGAATTTGTAAAATGATTTAATAATCATTCAAATGTCACATACATAAAGGGGTAAATGCAGTACCTAAGTACTAAATTTTACTACAAAGTATGGGAAAAGTACTAAATGTGTTGTAATATTCATACATTTTTGAAATTATACTGGAAATTAAGGTGATAGTTATGAGTGAGAGTCATATTGTTGCTATTCAATTTTTTTTTCAATTAAGACAAGGCTATTTTTCGAAAATAATGATTTTTATAAATCTTGACTACAGGTTCCCGGAGACAGGGAATCAAAATCTTTAATCAGTTTTTCCAATCAGGAGAAGTCTATTTCAAGCAAATAGCTGAATGTTATGAAACGTGAAACTCATAGTTATCATCTTTATTTCCAGTCTAATTCTAAATATGTATCAACTCTACAGCACTTTCAGTATCAAAAGATACTCGGGATTCCAAAGCTGTACTTTCCTTCTTGCACATATGCAACTTGAATATAGTAAACAAAGATATTATACTAAAATTTAACTAAGGAGAAGTTCTGCAATATATTTCCTTGGATTCTATTTCGACTATATTAGTTGATATTTTTTTTTACTACTGAATAAAGTATGGTTCATAGTTCATATTTATAAAAAGAACTAATATTGTAGTTTTGTCAATAAATTCTTACTATCTATGGCTGAAACTTTCAGGATACATTGAGTAATAAGAAATATATCCGTAGTATAAATATAAACCCGAGCGATACTAGTAGTATGAAGAATTAATCGAAAAAAAATTCGATGTCGTTTATTCTTGACTAAGGAAATAAATATATTGTTTTTTTTTCCATAACTTGTGAAAGGTTACAAATCTTGATTAAAGTCAATTGTAAATACTTCAAAATGATTTTTAACAATACTTCTCTTATGAATATAAGTTATGAATACTATTTTATTAATAGTGAAAATATGAGTTCATATGGTAGAAATATTCACAAATTTTCTTTGTTTAGTTACTTTCTGGGCATCGTTTATTTTCCAAGGTTAGTTCTGTTTTCAAGTTTTGAAACTATACAAAATCAATTTATTGATTTCTGGTTATGATACAATCTTATTAATTGGATTAATATAGAAATAGGCCTACAAAAGATTAGATTATTCCGGTCTATCTTTATGGTTAATTTAGTTATACTCTGAAACCTCTATTTTTTTTCTCATTGATCACCATATGTATCTTTTACTTATATAACTCTTTAGACATTTTCTAGTTTCTTTAAATGGTTTTATTCTTTTTCTATTAAACAGTAAAAAAAAAATGTAATGAGATTCAACAGACTAAAAATAGTCGGAAATAATAGTACCGAAGATGAAGTAGAAAGTATCAGAAGAATGAATGAACTGAGAGAAGTAAAGGAGCAAAAATATAATATTGATTAAACATGCTAATATATTAAATGGAATTAGAAAACTCAATATTTCTTGTGAATGTCTCAATCTCAATCTTTAACTTTTTTATGCCTTAAAAACAAAACAAAATCGGTAGCCGTAGCCTTTCTTATCATGAATCTCTTCAATTTCTTATAGTCGGAATAAATTTAAATTTAACTTATTTCAAATCAGTTGTTATAACGCATAGATGAAACGATATTAACTAAAGATTCATTTTCATTCACCCATTTTTGTTTCTTCTTATCCTTTCGAATCGAGATTTTAAGCATGTCCAATGAATTCTTACAGTAATCTCGATTTTTTTTTATCGCAGTAATAGCATCGGTCCATAAAAGTCCCAATCGTTCCTGACATAGACGTGTGATATGATGGTACCAACTTAGACATTAACGCTCGATCGGTCTTTTCCCTCGTGATATAACTTTAAAGACTTGATAGATCAATCGCTCATGTGGCGTTCTTAGGATATTCCCCAACCAACGTAGATGCAATCTCTCAAGATGAAGCAGTAGTAATTCGATCTGAAGAAATTCTCGAATCATTGAGCTGCGGATCCTACTCGGAAATGTAAAACCTGTCACCCTTCTCCAGAATCGCATCTCGGCTGCTTCTTTTCACAATAGAATCCCTTCAATCGTAATTCATGATTCATGACTGTAGGTGAGAGTAGACCAGTAGATAGCCTTGAAAATCACTATCTTCATCGAAAGGAAGCAAAAACTTAAAAGCATGATACCTAAATAATATCAATTAACAATACATAACGATAAACATTTGTGGTTAAAAAAAAATGTTTGAAAATATTTTAATGATCTTTCATTGACTGTCAAACGAGAATTTGGTTTTTTTTTCTGTAAATAATATCTTTTAAAAATAAGTTGAAGGATTATATGTGAGAATGGGTTACTGCTGAGGTACGATTCTGTTTGGCCTGTTGATTTTGTAAATCAATCAATGTTGAATAATAATCACGCATTGGTGCAGCTACATCATAAGTTGAATTCCATAATGAAAGAAGATCATTTGGTGAATTAAGTGTGCCAAGTATTTCTTGTACTTCTAAAAATATCGATCGAATTCATATTAATTGTTTTTATATAAAGACAAATACAAACCATCAATCCCTATTGATGTATTATCCCAATTAATTTTTCTCTGATAAATTTCTTTAATACGAGCTTTGAATTTTTGTATATCAAATTTAATGGTTGTATCATTTTGTGCAGCATCACCAATAGCTTGTGTACGTATTAATAACCAACGTAATGATGAATTTTGATGATGTATTAAATTTTTAAATTGTCTACCAACTATTGCAATTGTTTTTAAACAATCACGATAAGTTTCATAATATTTATCCTAGATAATAATAAAAAAAAAAAAACAAGAAAAATTTTCTTATTATTCAATAAATAATTATTCATTGAAAATTTTACCGTTATACGTTTTATATTTAGATCATTTAAATATAAATGTGTTTCAAATTCTGATGATGATGTTATATAAGCAAGTGTTGTTAAATTTTTATCATATTCATTTAAAATTTTTTTAGCCTATAAATTTTTATATCTATTTAATGACAATAATATTGAAAACAAAATTCGAACGGTTTTTCTAAATTTTTTTTTTTTACACTTTATATTGATTATCCAGAAAAGACTATTAGAAAAAAAACCTATTTAGATTTTTTTTTTTTTAAGATAACAATCTTCGAAAAAAACATTAAAAATTAAAAAGAATTTCTAGTAGAAGTAATTTCTCTAAGGCTTAAATGTAGGACGTAGTCAACATATTGTATTATATACAAGAACATTCTAAGAATATCTCTTTTGACTAGTGAAAAAAAGACATTAATAATAATGTGTCATGATATACCCTGAGGGGACATTCTGATAGATAAAAATATTTGTAAGCAAGTCCAACTTCTTCGCTAGTGAATTCAATACTCATAAATAATTGTGTTACTATAAGAGATGTTTTAAGTCAAAATTCTTTGATTATTAGTCTAATAAAGTCGTTTAATATGAATCTTAAATTTGTTGAAGATATCTTTTCGAATAAAAAAAAAAATGAAAGTAAAATTTCTAAGTAATCAGAAATACATTGAAAAACCGTTCAATATATATATTTTTCTATTGTATATAAAATAAAAAAGATTTATTTACAAGTTGTTCTTGATCACGAAGACTCATTGTATCTAATTGATATGAAGTTAAATCTTTATAATTACATTCAACAATTTGATCTATTTGTTGACAATTAATTGTTATTATTATAATAAAAAATAAATTAATAAAATAATACATTATTATTATTATTATTATTATTATTATCTATAAAATCGATTGTACATGTTCAAATTGAAATATGTAATGAAATAACACTTACATGTCGTTGACAGATGTCTTCTAGCTCTATGTCTATTTGTGTTGTTTTGAGAATAAGATTGTGTTCTTTGTAACGATGTGTAAATGAGAAACGATCGACAGACACATATAATATAGAGAGAAAAAAAGTTTCCGATAAGATTGATTGCCTAAAGCATCATGAATGTATTTATCAGTATAACGAATGTAATCGTTAGTCGTGCAATTAAAATGGCTGTATGCTGTGCAATATATATATCCTATCAAGTTGGATAACGATTTTCGTCTGTTGGTTGCTTTCTCACAAAAAAAAAAAAAAAAAAAAAAAGAAAAACAAGAACAAATAGAAGACCAACAAATTACTATTCAATACATTGCTTTTCTAACATCTATTCTATATCTCGTTTTTCTTTTCAGGGACAACTTATTCATTTATATCATATGCATGTTTATTTAGTAATTCATGTAAATATAATCTTGCCTTGTAGTAATACGTCTTTTTTTTTTTTTGATATATATTTTATTAATTTGCCTTTTTATTAATTTATAATCATTAACAATACATGAATCGTTTATTCTCTTTTTTTTGGCATTCATATGCATGTTTAGAGATCCCAATATGCCCAACACCTTATCATCAACAAACAAAGTACATAAATATGAAAAGAACGATAGAAATAGTAAAATCGAGAAAAAAAAAGGAACCATAAAAATTACACTGCAGTGCATGTTTCATATACAAAGATGATAATAGACATATATATTTGGACTGACTAGCAGCAACCACGTTTTTTCTTCTTTGCCGATATATCGACTATATTTTCACCTTTACGTTGTTTATCATCTTTTTCTTGCATTAATCTATAATTAACTATCATATAGAAAAAAAAATAAGTATATCATTAGAATTACTCACCGAGCAATTGCTTCCATTATTTCAACAATTGATGTGCCTAATCGTGCACTACTTTCAAAAAATAAACATCCATATTCCTATGAATAATAAAATAATTTTTAAATGAAATCAATGAACAAAAAAAAAAAAGAAAAGAAATATCTACATCAGCTAGTTTTGCTCCATCTTTATATTTCACAGGTCGTTTTTCATCATCATCACATAAATCAGTTTTATTTCCAACAAGTGCTATAACACAATCATCTTCTGCTGATTCCTTAAAAAGATAATAATTAGAAAAATGATTATATATATCTTATAAATAAACATACTCGAACACTTGTCATCCATCCTCGAACATTTCGAAATGTTACTTCAGATGTTACATCATAAACCAAAATAACACCATCAGATTTACGAAAATATTGTTTTGTTATACTTCGAAATCTATTATGAAATAAATCCAAATCAAATAATTACTTCTCTAAAAATGTAAAAAAAAAAACAAACCTTTCTTGACCAGCCTATAAAAATAATAATAATAATAAAAATCAAATCAAATTATTTTTTTTTTGTTTTCCTTACTGTATCCCATAATTGTAATGCAATAATACGATTTTCAATATTAATCATTTTAACTTGAAGATCAACACCAATTGTTGCTGCAAATGTATCTTTAAAATTATCAGTACAAAATCGTTGAATAAAACTTGTTTTTCCAACACCACTATCGCCTAAAAATAATATTGTAATTATTTCAAAATTGATTCGTTAATTTTTTTTTATTATACAAACCGATAAATGCTATTTTAAACATTCGATCAGGTACTGCATTAGGTGCAACATTCTAAAATGAAATAAATCGAAATTAAAAAAAAAAAAAGAAGCTAATGATATCAATTCTATTTACCATTAATTCTGAATGTTGAAAAACTGAATTAGCACCAACTGGTTGTCCACGTGCACCCAATTCTCTTGCTCTGAAAAATCAAAAATTTACAAATAATTTTTTTTTTCTTTGTATTTGGAACTAAAAATTGAAATTAAAAACAAGCAGAAAAGAAAGGATTGCGCCTCATACAGACGAATTAAATCTCGATTTGATATATAATTAATTTTATAATGATGTTTTCTAAAATTGGGTATAAGTAATGTATCAAGATTATCATTCAAATCTTCTGATTCACTACTACCAGAACGTAATGGACGATATCTAAAATAAATACAAAACAAAAAAAAGAAATAGTTTAATTTTTATTCATTAATTCTTTTTTACAAGAATTTCGCTCATCCAGCTGACCTTCGAGAATATCGTCGATGTCGATGATAATTTTTTGTTTTATTTTGTTCTGATTCAGTATCACTATTAGTTGATATTTTATTTACACGTCGTTTTAAATATCTAAGTAAATGTAAACGAACGAACAGAAGGGCATAAATGTGCCCATTATTATCAGGAAACTGATCGATTAATTAGGGAAAATGAAAGGATTCGAAATTTAAAATAAAATAATACCTTGAACGACGTTTTGGATTTCGTGTTGATTCAATACTATTTTCACCGTCATTCATCAGATCATCATCTTCTTCTGGTTCACTAGTTCGTCTATCAATTTGAAATAAATAAATAAATATATATATATCATATTCAAAGAAGAAATAATTGAAATATAAGATTATACCTATGTAGTGAACTAAAATAATCTGAAAGAATAGAACCTCGTTTAGCCGTTGGTTTTGTTGACGAACGAGGTGGAGATGGACTACGTTCTTGTTGCTAAAATATTTACATTTATTTTAAATGATTTTTCAGTCAATTAGAAAATTGATCTTTGCAAATATATGTACAGAACTTTTTTTTTTAGTTCAACAAGGAAATCTTCTCAATTTGAGAATCATTTTTGAGTGTGGACTTTGTGTATCAGGTAGATCCCAATAGAGGATTAATAGTTCCAAAAGTATAAAGTTCCGTAGGCATTTTTTACAAGGTTATAGTCGCTTTACTGGAATGTTAGCTAATAGCATGGTATGTACAAAAGAATCGAATAACGATATTTTACTTATAGATAGGCCTACTTGTAGATGGAATATTCTGAAAATTTTAGCTTAAAAAAATGCTCCATTCACAAGATATTGAATTTATAGAAGCATGAGATTCTCGATTCTTTCGTAAAGAATGAATTATCCTTTAGACATTCAATATTTTGTAAAGAGAACATTCTTTTAAGCTAGAATTTTCAAAACATTCCAATTACAAGTCGGTCTATCTATGAATAAAATATCGTCATTCGATTCTTTTCTACATACCATATTATTAGCTAAAATTTCATTAAAAACAGCTATAACTTTGTAGAGAATGTCTAGGAACTCTTATACTTTTTGAGTTTCTAGTATCACATCGGTGTCTATCTGCTGTAAAAAGCTCGAACTCAAAAGAGATTTTTAAGTTGGAAAGATTCCCTTGTTGAATTGAAGATTTATCATAAAATTTCAAGAAATAAATTCTGATAATTGTTAACTTTAAGATCTGTTCTCATGCATGTAAAGAGTATATAAATTTTAATTTTGTAATTCTCAAATTAACCATCGAACACAATCAATAGACAATTTGTCTTCAGAACTAAATTTATATAATAAATAACTTACTTTAGAACCGTGATTAAGATCACGTTCGTCAACTAATCGTTTATTAATAGATCTAAGAAAATTTTCATAATACATTCATATGTTGAAAAAAAAAAAACTCGTTTTATTTTTTCTTACTTAAGTGAATCAAGTTGTTTAACAAGATTTTCACGTTCAATAGCAATATTTTCTGTTAAATTTAAAGCTTGTCTAAATAATAAAACAAAAAGAAATAATATTAGAACGCTTCTTTCTACTTAATAAATACTTTGCTCGATCTCGTTTTTCTTTTTTTGTTTGGGTTTGTAATTGAGATATATAATTTTTCGATTCTTCAAGACTCTTTGTTAATTCTTGTAATTGCTCTTCAAGTTGGCCTTTTTCCTTAAAAAAAAAATAATTAATTGATACATTGCACAATATAATTTAAGGGTACTGTCCCTTCATGACCCAGACTTTTTTTTTTTGTAGCCATTGTATAGTCTAAAATAGTATCTATCTATTGAATACATTTTGTGATCCAAAAATTGTCTTTAAACATTAAAAAATTTGAGAAGAAATCAAACTATACATTGTTTCGTATTTTTCTTAAAATCGACTTTTTTCGATGAGCAAAAAAATGTAGAAACGTCTCCGATTCTCTGTTCTAGTACGTCCACTATCGAACTGAAACTTTTTTCATATATACTATACACTATTCGGGAATATTGTTCCGCTGATTTTTAGTAGCTCTTATAAGAAAAGCTCTGTTAAAAAGAACACATGCGTTTTTTAAGATACCTTCGATTCTAAGGATAAAAACTAAAAAAGATGCCCACTTCAAACAATACCTAGTGCTTCAAAAAAAAAAAGTTCAACTCGATCGAACATAGTATCTCGAAGAAAGAGGGCCTCTCTCGTAGAAAACAGCATCCAAAAAGTTCGAGCCTGTAGAAGGGGGGGGGGAGGAGGGAGTACTCTTAAACGAAAATAACAAATCAACGAACTTTTTGTAATCGTTCATTTTCATTTTTTGTATCTGATTCATTTAAATTTAATCGAAGTAATTTCATTTCTAAATCACTTTGTTTTTTTGTTATTTCAGCTAATTGTTGTTCTTTTGAACGTAATTCACGATCCATTTGTTCTCGAAGTTCACGTTCTTTTAATTTTTCCTTTATTAGAAAATAAGAAGAAAATATATATATATTTTTTGTTTTAAAGATATAAAAAAAAAAAATATTTACTTGTGCAACAACTTTAGCTTTTTCAGCTTTTATTTGTTGTTCCATTTCATCATATAATTTTTTTATTTCAGATTCATGTACTGATGATTTACTTTGTAAAGCAGCTTCAATACTTCTATGATCTAATTTTGAACGTCGAATTTCTTGTGTAATTTTACCAATAAATTGTTCAAATTGTTGTAATAAAACTGGATCATTTTCACGTAATTTCATCCATAAACCCATTATTGTTTCTTCATCATCATATAAATCTTTAGCTCCTAATGATTCTAATGTATCATGAAATAATTGTTGTTCTTCTTTATCATTTGGATTATGTTCAATCATTTCTTGTTCATTTCCAGCACCGATTTGATCACCAAGAAACATTCCAAAACCAGCTAAGAAAAACAAAAACAATATATGAAAGAGAAATAAATAAATAAATTTTTACATGTAAATTCTTCTAATGTAAGAAAACCATTATGATCAACATCTAATGAATCAAAAACATCTTCAAGTTGTTCAGGTTCAACACCAAGTTCATCACGTAAACGTTGCATATCTTTTTTTATAATAAAACCTTTTTGTTCTGTATCACATAAATTAAATAATTCTTCAGCTTTAGCTGCTATTAACTGTTGCATATTGCCAGTTAATTCTTCCGGTTGTTCAATATCAGTCATGATTGCTTTTTATTTATTTTTATGTACAAAATAGATAATATCTAAATGAAAAAAAAAGAAAAGAAATATATACGTATGATTATATATCTTCTCAACTACAAATATTCGTTTATTTCTCTCTTTTGTTACACTATGCATTTAATGTGTTAAGCAGCTGTTGCTCGTGCATAGTCCTTGCCGCAGTATATTCTTCGCCCACAAACTCTATTTTTCACATGATTCAAATTGAAGAAAATTTGTTGGTGTGTTTTTTTTGTGCATCTTATTTTTTTGAATCCTACCTGTGTATATGGTCTGGGATCAGTTGTTAATTGTTTAAATAGAATAAGAATGTTTCGTTGAATTGTTAAAGGGATTTGTGATATTTGAAAATTAGATACCACGAAAGGAACAGAGTTTGGAAGGGAAGAAACGAGAAACTAGTTTCGAAGATTGACTAAATAGGCGTAATATATATATAGATATTTATCTACTATTTTTCATCTATATTTTTTTTTTGTTTGTTCTTTCTATGGATTTTGTTATTTAATTTTTTTTTCTTTTCAACGAAAATCGATTTGTGCACGAAAATAAAAAAAAAGAAAAGGAAAAAAAACGCATTAATGATGAATCTCAACAATTGTAACAGCTGATGCCATGACATTATCTCGATTAAATAAATTCGTATTAGATGTGTCGTTCTAAAGACGTCATTGGTAATGTTTTTCTCTTTATTTTCAACAATTAATAGAAGAGAATATTTTTGTTAAATTTACTAAAGCACTAAAAGGACGAATATATTTGAATAATTTTTTTTTTTTATTTAAATTCAATCATTTAATGATCACACAGATATAATTTAAGAAAACTTGATAAATACAATCGATTGAATATAAAGAGATATTAAAGATAAAATTTTATTTAGAAAATCTATGAAATTTTTTTTGAAATCGATCTTCTGATGATTAGTTGCAGGACGATTGAAGAACATGAAACCATATTCGTTAGAGATTGAAAAAGTCATCCTAAAAGGACAGATAAATATGTTGAAAGAGAATATAATTAATGTAAAAAACGGAAGTACAAAATGATGCTTACTAATTTTTCCCTATTGTATACATATTGATCATCGTTCATTAATATGCATAACAAAATTTATATTACCTAGAAAAGATTTCTTTTTAGTTATATGAATTAAAATATTTTATGTATCAACAACGATATAAGTTGACTATATTCATTTTGCTCAATAGAATACATATTTCAATAGTATTTTATTTTTATTTTTTGAATATAGAGACATTAAATGATTGATGAAATTTCAATCGTTAATAAATGTAAATAAATTGTTGCTTTTTTTGTTGTAGTGCGTATTTTCGATATATTTTTCTTTTATTTCAAGGACATGAAGACAATGAATGATTGGTGGAATTTCAATAGGGAGTAGATCGATTTATTTTTTTGTATCGATTAACTATTTTCAATGTATTTTTTTACTTTGGGAATATGAGAACATTAAACAATTCGTGAAAGTTTTTGAAAAAATGTTATTTTTTTTTAAAGTATTTATTTATATGAGCAGAAAGTTGGTGTGGGCGATTTTTAAAAACAATGATACATTGCACCATATGTTTATCTCATAATTATGATATTAAAACACAATGAATCGTTGTAAGCACCAATGAAATTACAAGCTAAAGTTACTAGTTAAATAGTAGTATAGTCAATAACACATGACACAGCATCGTTCTTGGTAAAATTTTGGATCGAATCTTTTTGATAACATACCAATTAACCTTTTATTTCCGTTGATTTTTGCTATTCATATTAATATTATCAAAACGGAAACGAAATAGACGACAAATCTTATCAAATAAAAAAAAAAGTAATTAGACTAGACTTCAACTAAAGAAAAAAGATAAAGAATTCTAAAATAACTCCAACAAAAAAAGAATACAATCGATATCTATTTCTAGTTGACAGTAATTGAAATAGAGCAGTCAGAAAAACTGAAATGTATACACTACAAGAATCGTTTGTTTTTTTTTGTTCGTATCAGTAATAGAAAAAACATTAGAATCTTTTATTCAATGTATTTAATACAACATTATTTTGTGAACTCTTGTCTAAATCAATTAGTCCATCATTTTATAAAGCTTTATTCCTATTGTAATTTTTTTTAAAGAGAATTTTTTAAATTAATTCATGCATTCCAAATTCAACTAAATTCTCATGTCAGCTGTGACTTTTATTATATTCAACTTTAATTGAAGTCTAGTTTAATCTAGGACGTTGTAAAATTCGCGGATGCTCTCAATTGAAATCTAGTCTGTCTTAGCAAACTTCGAGCACAAAAAAAGTGAAGATCTTTATGCTTATGACTTTTGAGTAACATTTTTTACCGATGTTTATTTGCCTTCGAATTCAACGTGATTCATAGGTGATATGTAAAGTGCAAATATATTATACTATTAAGCTGTGTTAAATTATATTTCAACAAAAGAATTGAAAACTTTTTAGCTTATATATTCCTGATAATAGAAGAATAACTGTCATCTTCCGGAATTTAATAGTTCAAAAACTTAAAATGTTAATTCGTTTGCTCATAGAAATACTTTCGAAAACCATTATCCAATGTCAACATAGAAGAAGTCATTAGTACCTACATTACAATATGAATTAGTGCAGATAACTACTCTGTCGAGTTTTAAAAAAAATACATGTCATGTTTTCTTAATGCAAATAAAAATTTGAACATATTTCTAAACAAAAGAAAATTATTTTTTCGTAGTTTTGTGCCTAATTAAAAACAAGTTCTATCTTAATTCAAATTTATGTTTTTTCAATTACGAATAGATGTTACTAGATATGATATATGCAAGACAGTCCCAATTCTGCCGGGATATTGGGACCAATATTTTTTTGACCGAAATCGGGATCAAAAATGATTGATCACGTTCATCACTAGGTGTTAATTTATTTTTATTGCTCTTTATAATAGATAATAAATATAAATAAAATCTTTATATTAATAAAATAGATACACAGAAAATGTCTATAATTATAAAATAAATAATGAAGAAATTTCTTTTTAGGAAAACCTAATATTTAATTTTTACTAGGTAACTCAGAAAAATTTTATTATATCATACACACAAATAAAATATACGAAAAAGTTTTTTTGCATATATTTTTTCATGTATCAGTTTCGTTTTTAATAACATCACATATCGAAATGATGTTGATAATAAATAAAAAAAAAGAATATATTAATTAATATATCCTATTGTTATACTAAGTATTTGTCTATTTACCTATCATAAAAAGAAATCTTACTTTATTGTTTATTTTATAAATATAAAGATTGTATTTATATTTATCTTATACGGTAAAGATAAAGTAACATCACTAATTTACAAAACAGTTGTATCATTGATAATACATATATATATATATATGCCTGATAAATTTGTCATCAATAAATTATAAATTTATTCTGATTACTTTCAAATCGATCGAGACTTTATTTCTCGCTATAAAATAAGTTCTCCTGTAAAAAAAAATCGATTTCATTGAGGAATATCATAATATTCATAATTCGAGTATCGAGATTCACAACATAGCTATTGGCATATTTAGTTAATAAATTTGTGGTGCCCATATGCCGAGAAATTAATGATTTTGAGTAAATTTAGTGTAACGAAATGCGTACACAACTCCACATTCATATATCTCCAGAATTCAGAACATTAAGACAAGGCTATCTGGATAAATCATATATTGATACCCCAAGCCCCACGTTTGGAAAACCACATCCACACCCTCATCATCTGTGAATGAGTAGAATTAAGTTTTGTAAGATATACGCTGATTTCATGTATTAAAAGATCATTTCATAATGAATACAACTAAATTGTATTGACACATTCGAAGAATAAACTTCATAATGTTTCTACCAAAAGATATAATCTGATAAGAAAAACAATGAAGTATCTTTTTTTTTTTAATAATTTAAAACACATAATTTGATAAATAAGAATACTTTCTATTAGTAATCATTGTAAGCATCCTGTTTTGTTTGGCAAACGAAACTTACTCTATAAACTCTTTTATTATCAATTGGGTGGTTTTTTTTTCTAGTTGATAAAGACAAAAACGAGATAAGGAGAAATGTAATTACGTCTAAGTCACTTGTGTATCTTGACTCAATACTTGTTGTGATTAGTATATAAAAAGTAAAAAGAAACTAAACATTATCTAACTAGTAGTGTCTTCTATAAAGATTGACTATTTGAATTATATCAAAATATATCTCTCAGATATAAGAAAAATATGAACAATTTACTTGTGTTACTTACATTATTGATAATCTGTCTTGGTGAGAGGCTTATTTATTATATTATATTAAATAGATTATGTTCATTATAGGCAGTGCTAGCGGTCTTACCTGTTATTTCTGCGCAAACTGTCCCGTTCCATTCAACCCATACGCGTCATCTGTTAGGGAGGTCCCATCCGATAGTGGATATTGTGCTGTAAGTATATGAAAATTTATCGATTTTGATAGTGCTGATCATATGCATTTCTCGTTTCCATTTATATAGAAAAAAAAGCACGTCTAGTCAGCATGGTGCATTAGCCACTCGAGGTCCAGCTGAATATGGTCTTTGCTACTTCCGTGGATGTAGATGGTTAACTGAGAGTACAACAGGCCGACAAATATTCACTTGTTGTTGCACGAGTAGTTATTGCAATACAGGAAGTAAAACATCAAAATTAACGATAACTGTGTTCTTCGGTGCTCTAGCATTACTTGCTGTTAATCGATATGTTTGACATAAAAAAAATATTATTTTTTCTTTTTTCTTGAATTTATCTTTGGAATATTGAATAAAAAGACATAAATTTTTTTTTTTCAATAAAACAAGCTTTTATGTTGCGATGACTTATATTATTATTAATTCTATTCATTGTTCAATTTTATTAATGATTTTTTAAAAAACTTAATTTATGTTTGCTAAATAAATTCAGACGATCTCGAATTTCGTAAGATATTTATTCACATTTATTGTTTTCTATGATATCTAATAAGTTAGTAATGTCAAATGTTGTTTATTTATATTGTGCAATTATTTGTTAAATGATATAAAAATTATTTTTTTTTTCCATTAGTAATATTTGATTTAGATACGAATGAATTAATTTAAGTTTATTTAATTCTAATCTTCTTGAATGGTTTTAGACTATACATTTTCTATGCAATGAAGTAATCTAATGTATAACAAAGTTGTATAAAAAAATTATTTAATAGAATCTAATAATATATTCTCGTGTTATTATTATTAGTTTATAATCATATTTCAAATAGCTTTATGAAATCTCTAAATTTCTTCCATAAGTTATATCTCATCGAAGTTTAATAAATCATATTTAACATATTTTTGTATTCAAAATAAAGATAAAACAATAATACGATATGATGAATTAATATAACTAATCTTGTTAAAATTCTTTTTTTACTGTATTTATTCTGTATAAACAAATCTTTTTTTTTCTCTTTGCGCTTTACATTAAAGGACGCTGTTGTTAAGTGTTGATCGGTATGTTTTTTTTATAAAGCATTAAGTCACATTCAGTAATCAGTAAACATTTCTTTAGAGTATAGCAACTAAAAAAAGAGAAAACAAAAAGGAAAAAAAGAAAACAAAAAGGAAAAAAAGAAAAGAAAAGGACAACCGTCTATTGAAGAATTACATTTTTTACGTGCTTCTCTATTCATCCATAAATTCAAAAAAAAAAATAATGCAACAGCCAATACCACGAGGTAATAAACAAAAGACTACTCAACCAGTCATAATAACAACGAATACTGTATGTATGAAATTTGAAAATTATTTTCAAATAAATTTTTTTAAATATATTATAGAAATTCACTCCTAAAATATCAGAGCGAACAATTCAAAAGAGAAAAGAAGCTAAAGAAAACCGATACAAACGATCAAAATTTGCAAGTGGCCTTGATTTAGTTGGCCTCATATGTCTATATGGTTTTTTAATTCTTTGTGTGTTAATTGGTGCAGGTTTGTTTCAATATTTATCATTCATTATCTTATTTTTCTTATTCTAGGTGGAATAGCTGTTTGTAGTATTTATTTTAGTAAGTCATTATATATTTTTTTTTTATTTTTTTTTATTTGAAATTAATTTGTGATATAAAATAAAAATTAATCTTAAAATACAGATGACGATGATAGTACCAAAGGATGGAAAATTGCTGGTATTGTACTTGGTGTTTTAACATCTATAATTGGTGTTATTTTAATTTTAATAACTATATTTAAACAAGCACGTAGAAGGCCATGGCAATATAAAAAACAAAAAACTACTCTTAATATAGATGATTATTATGGTGATATTGGTGATGATAGTCAAATAGATATTGAAAATCTACCTGATAATTCAACACAAAATAATAGTATTATTCGTCAAGATCCATTGGAAGAAAAAAAAAATCTTTCTCAATCTGCTATAATTCATTCAACATCTGAAATTAAAACACGTGAAACAGCTTCATCACCAATACGCAATCAATTAATTGAACCTTTACAATTACAAACTAATAATAATGATCTTATATTTTGTCCTGGTTGTAATCGTTTACATCCAAGAACACATCAATGTATGTATTCAACACGTAAAGTTGATGGATTTTCAACACAAATTCGACCTATGTCACAAGTACCTCGACAAGAGTCAATTGCTATTCAAACAGAAGGCAATGATAAAAAGACAAAGAAAATAGGACCACATACAGTTATTGATCGTTCATTAAAATATTCAAATACTACTCAAACTCAAACAGATGTTTCAGCTAATCCACGATCAAATATAACAGAAAGTATTATTTTACGACGTGTACCAATACCAACAGCTAAAGTTATTGTACAACAACCAACAACAAAAGTTATGATTGTTAAAGTGCCTAATACAGCTGGTCAACTTGTTATTCAACCGAAAACAGGATCAATTGATGAACAACCAAAATAAAGAAAAAAAAATCTTTTTTTTTCTATAATTTAATTAAAGAATATTTTTTGTATTGAAGAAAACAAATATTTATTAGTTTTTTTTTTTTATTCTTTTATTTTAATATTTCATTTATTTTGTTATAATTAATATCTCATCTAATAAGAATGAATTTTGTGATGTTACTAACATATACATGTAATTAATGATGGTTTAAGTTATATTTATTATATATGGAGAGCCAACAAGATCTCAATTTGCTTTGTTAGCTGTTGTCTAAGGATATCAAAAAAATAGATATCATTTTGATGTCGTCTCTTTTCATCTCTATACAAGTGTAATGTCATTCACCACATCGGAGACTTTTATTAGACATATTCATTGGTGGTTATAAATATAAATATCCATTGCTTAATGTATAGAACAAGATTTTTTTTGTTTTTCGATTATTTATACGAAACGAAACAACATCATTTTCATGAACATGTCCTTTGAGATTTATTTAAAGCAATTATTCTGTATGATGTGTTATTAGTTGTCTTTATGTATACTTTTCTAAATGCGTCTGTACTATTTGAGAATAACCACATACGATAATACCGAAAACAACTCAGTGTCGTTTATTTTTTCTCCTCTTTTTTTCTCTTGTGGGAGTGAAAACATTTTGGGTGGCATTCTTTTTCTTTGTGCTAGATGCGATATTTTCTAATAGAAAAATAAGTATGAAACCAAGAAAACAAGTCGTTTTTGTCCTCGTGATAATATTTGAGTTGTTTTTCTGTCCAAGTAATGGTGTCGACGTCGATGATAGTACTAAATAGAATGTATTGATTTTTCTCTTTCCTGTGCGGCTTATGGTTGGTAATATCTGTTGTTGTCATCCACAAGGACGATCATAGGAAAGAGAGAAATGGGCAGAAAAACCACACAGAAAACAATTCGACTATGTTAGTTATCAAGAAGAAAAAAAGAAAAAAACATAGAAAGGATATTTACAGACCATAAATACAGTACATTCTTTTCTACATGTACGAATACATACTATCCCACAAAACTAGATGGGAAACTGGTATCTGTGAGTATATTATTGACAAAATTCTTTAGATATAGGATAAAGAAAATAAAATTGAAAAACAAACTTCAATTTGTCCATAGAATTTTGTATAAGATAATATTTATCTAAACGTATATATCCTTTCTCTTGATATGATATAAGATTTCGTCAAAAGAAAAATATCAACAAAAAAACATTCAAAGATCAATATGATTCTATAGACAATAGTATTATTTTGAATAAAATATACTCCTTATTTGTAGATCAGTATGTTACGCCGGACCCGTTCTTTGAGTCGTCTCCGTGGTACGACACCAGGGCGGGAGACGACCCCATCTATTTATGACTATGGGTCGGGTACTGAAGGCACTGGTGGAGGCGCCTATTCAACGCGTCTCAATATTTATACACCAGATTTGTATGGATCAATATCTCGTTCTTCTCGAGCTGTTTCTGTAGCTCGATCTAAGGATATCGATGAGGAAATACTCGGTGGTCGAGGTTATAATCGATATTATCGATCGCCATCGGTAGGTTATTTTAATCATTTAAAAGCACGACGACCTTATTCGGCTTATGGTACACATGATTTTGATTATTTTGATCGTTATACAGAGCGCATTCGAGATAAAACACCGATTGCTCTCGATAGTCATTATTCTCATTATAGACCTTATTATTGGTATCATACTGCACCACGTACCTTTTATTATCATTTTCCATATGATGATTGGCGTTATCGACCACTTTATTCTTATCGTTCTCCTTCACTTTATTCACAATCAAGCATTGGTTCATCATATAATTATCGTTTTAATGATGCAATTGATCGTGTAACATCATTAAAACGTGCCATGCGTGATGTTGATTACTCACGTGAATTACGGCAATTACGTTTTGCTACACCATCAACATATTCAACAATCAGTTATGGTGATAATTTATTAAATCGAGCCCGAGAAGATGTTCGACGTACTGTTGATTCACGTGTTGGCAGTACTAGTCTTTCAAGACTTAGTAATCCACGTGATTATTTTGGTCGAACGGTAAGTGTTTTATATCTATAAATATTTTACTAAAAAAAATCTATATGAAACATTTTGTTTTCTCTTAAGAATATTATATAGTTATGAGAAAAAGATTTTTTATTTCAGTCCGGCTATCATTAGAACTACTATTATCTACATACACACACATATGCACACACATACGTATATATATGCACCGTTCTTCCCAATAATGGCTCAAACATGTTCGTGTAATCCACTGACGTTCATTTTTATTCTTCTACATAGACAATTCTTTTTTTTCTCCTATACCCTAGTTTTGTGCAAAATAACAATCGAATATTTTTATCTAGTTCGTTCTTGTTCATAATAATTTAATTAATGCAATAAAAAGAGAAGTGAACATATATCTTTTGAATATCCATTCTTTATTTTCATTTTGACAAAAAAAAAGACACTTATTGATGTATTCAATTCTTTTTCAGTATGTTCAATTTGAAAAAGATGGTGTTACAGACGTTGGTGTCAAATATACTGGTCTATCAAAGTCTGTTGATGCTAAGCCAAGTACTTGGAAAGCTGAAGACAATATTGAAAGGGCTTAGTAAGTATTTTTAGTGATATAGAGTTATTTATAAATGAATTATTTAGTGATTTACAAGCAATGAATGATGACACAGTAGACAAACTTTTCGAGAATCAATTTCTGATTAATAAAAATCGAGAATGGCTTTTACAAGATAAAGCTGGTGTTGCTCCTCGAATGTTTCATTTTGATATAAATACTGTAAGTTGATATTTCTTTTTTTCATAAAATAAATTTATTCTATTGAAAAACTTAGCGTCAAGCTCGTCATGATGTTAACAATGCATTACGTCTTGTTCGAAATTTGAAAGAATCTAAAAAGGAAACATTCAATCGATTATCACAACCATGGACATTTGGAAAATATTCAATATGAAGATCGAGAATGAACATTCTGAAAAACGTATCAATAATGGAAAATAACTTTCTCAAAGGAAATTAAAAGAAAATTTTTTTTTTCCTTTGGTTTTGCTCTTTTTTTAATTTTCCCGTGTGATCCTGTTCCTTAGCTTTTATCAGGTTGAAACGTCATGAAGTATTATTCGTCAAAAAAAAAGAACTTTGTTTCTTCTCTATTTTTAGACTGTATTTTTCTTTATATTTATAAAATGATACATATTCATGTCAACATATATTTGCAATTAGTCGTATATAAATTAAAAAAGGTCTATATAATGATTCATGTTCTTTCAATGTTGTATCACTAGATAAGGTATCGCTATCATAGTCAGAGTTATCGCTAAGTCTTAGAAAATATGAAGATGATCAGCTAAACTAACATTTATTAGAATATTCAAATATACTCTTGATCGTTAGATTTCACAAATGGCATCCTGTTTACTAAATAAATATTTCATATTTTCTTCTCATAATTATTTTTGAGCAAAGTATTAGACGATAATATATTTTTCATGAAACTAGGGATGTGATGAAAAGAAAAAAGTGGGATATGGATGCAAGAATATTTTTTAAGAACTGAAAAAGTGCATATACAATTTGATAAGAGTGAAGGACGTTAAACTTTCTTTTTTCATTTTACGATTATTTTTCTAATAAAAAATATGATTTTTGTTGGAAAAAAATTGAAAGTTTTCTAAAGTGGTGGAGGGAGGAGGAAATGGATACGCACTTAGCTGTATTCCGTAAAATCGATGTGCAGTTACTACGAACACCAATAGGCTGAAAGACGTAACCATTCATCCAATAGAAAGTGGTCCACAAATTACTTAAAATGCTCCAAGTTGGTAAATTTTTTTTCCAATATCATGGCATGATATAAAATTGTTAGGTTTCTTTGTACTATATGCTGGCTGAATAAAAAGATCGAATATGACATGTGAAAAATCAGCTAATATATGTACAAGACAAAAGTTATAAGGTGTACTTTTATGAATAGGAATATTAATAACATTCAGCATTATGAAGGGAAAAGTAAGTAAATATTTTCAATCGATCTATGTGCTCGGTCGAGAGTGACTTCGTCTATACATATTAGTGAATTTCTTTTTAGAAAGATGCTGAAACTCGAATAGAATTTATGACTCATACTATATCGCAGTACCGAAAATTGTAGTGCATAAGTTGACGGTATTGCTAGAAATCATTTGAGCAGTGTTCGAATATCTGATAAAACCTAATAGAACTGCTACTGTTGCGAACAGACTACCAGCCTATTTAGATTGAAATACGTTTTCATTGAATTTTCAATAAAATAGTTTTAGTCGAAATGGAACATCTAAGAGAATTGAAAAAAAAACAATGTAGCCCTGAATGTCATACACACATTGCAAGTGAATTTTGTCGTTCTGTTGTTATTATACAATACCGCTGTAAGTGAGATAAGATTCCCATATATGCACTCTCTCATGACATTAAAATTCGATGAAAGCTATTTAAATAAAAATATTTAAGCACTTTTTCCGAGGAAGAACAATTGAAACTTCCGTCCTGAAGTCTGATGAAATCTTTGAAGTCTGATGGGGTCTTTGAAACATCAGGAAGTCTTTTGAAGTCTCATGTAGTCTTATGGAGTATCATGGAGTCTTATGAGGTCTCATGAAGCCTTTCGAAGTCTTTTGAAGTATCATGAAATCCAGTGGAGTCTCCTGAAGTCTTATGAAGTCCCACGAAGTCTCATGAGGTCCGCTGTTTTCCCTCGCGTTAGTTTCAGCAATTCTCAAAAAATGTAAAGACAATATTAAGCAGGAGTGGAAATGTTCTTAAATGGTTGACTAGGGTGTGGGTGTGAGAGATGGCACTACCAACAACTACACCCCCATAAAACAGGAGACTGGGTGACTCAATGATTATTAACTGATTTTATTATAGGTATCAGACGACTTACGACAAACCGTCATCAATGCACGGCTTAAACGAGGTGCCGAACTGGTAACCAAGCACCATCTGATGGTTTGTGCTTTGCGGCTATTTTCATCTATTCAACATCGGAAGAACAAAGCAAAGAGGCTGATCAGAATACGGTGTGAAGTTTCCGCTGCTGAAGATACCAGCCGAATTTTTTGCAAAAAAACGTCAATCAATGATTCTTTCAGATACTACCGAAGGAGGTCGATATTGAATCCTAGTGGCTTTTGTTTCGTATGACAGTGTTGCACGCTGCAATAGAACAATTTGGAATCAAACGTGCGCAGCTGTAAAATAGCTAAAATAAAAGTACATGCTTGGTCGGCAAAGACCCATGGCTATTGGTGATAAGAAAGCGGCATATTGTATATTGACTGAATAGCAGATAGCGGAAAATGGCAGCGACATGAGCAAATCCGGGACAATGCGAAGAAACTTGTGGCTGAAGCAAAAGCAACCTTGTGCGATAATATCTGACACCATCTGTAATCCACCTATTATTCAGCTAGCAAAGTCTTTTGGCAGACCATTCTCCAATTCCGTGAAGATTGATCTACAGCTTCTCACTCCATAAAAATGCCACTGATCGACTCTTGATAGGTGAAGATGACATCCTCAATAGCTGGAAGGAAGATTTTGTGGAACCCTACAACCTGTTGTCTGGTTCACCAGGTACATTAGGTAAATCGCCATTGGATAGAACCGGTGATACAGGGTGCGTAAAAATATTTTTCCAGGGAGGTAACGCTATGTTTTCAAATAGCATCCGTAATAAATTTTATATCAAAAATAAAGCACGTCGAAAATGGGATTTATCGATGCTAAATAGTAAAGGTTATGGCAACTTTAGTGTCGAACTCAGAAAGTTTCTAGAATTTTGCACCACATTGACATGGAAAATTTATTTTCATGAGGCAATTTAAACTAGATTTCATTTTAAATGATGAATAATACAAAGTATTCAACACTTGGCTAGGAAATATTGGAACAATAATCAAAGATGGAAGTGAAACAAAATGCTATTGGAGACAGGACACAATCGTTGCGATGAAGAAACTCTGAACAACATATTTCAGATATTTTGACAAACATGGAAACAAACAGTAAATTATTTGAAACTCTTTGATGTTCCTATCTGTCTCATTTTCGTGCTGTAAAGAAAGTTAATGGTCATCATACTGATTATTGCTCATATTCATTAAATCTTAAGAAATAAATAGTACTTTGTGATATTCATCATTTTAAATGAGATCTAGTTGAAATTGCCTCATGAAAGTAATTTTTCTATGTGGGTGTGGGTGGCGACAAGGCTTCGATTCTATCTACAGCAGACATTCATACCCACATCCATGTCCAAATCCACACACACCCATCATAAATTGTAAGCATAAGAGAAGTCATTAAAGTATTTTGGATCGCATACTCCATATTAGACAGCAGTACTATAGTTAGTGGATGTAGAAAATAATGATAAAACGAAGTTGTCGAAAATATTATGAAATTAATTATTTTTCTATAGATTTAGACAGAAGTCACAATATTTCTTTACAATCGATTCGGACATTGTCAATCATTCCAAAGTTAACAATTATCTTACACATAGTCATTGCTTACACAAAGTTCTACCACATCTCAACAGAAGAAAGCCACAATATATGGTAATTTTGCTATTCGACGCTCTTCTTTTAGCGGCATAATTTTACATTTCGTCTCCTAGATGTGGAAATGCTCGAACGGAAGATCTAAGTATACATCACTTATGCTGGAGATGATTTACTTAGAGTAAAAAGCAAACTATGTTGAGCATTCAAATTCCAGTCAAACTTCTTGAATAGCAAGAACAATCATAATAAGTTTCTGGTCCGCACTATCCCGATAACTATTCATTTTTTCAAAAATTTCTATTGATATAACGAAATTCAGGTCTCTTATTATCTATATTAGAAAGAATTAGTATTTTATCAATTCAACACTTTTCACTACAAAAAAAAGAATGGATTTTATGTACAGAATACCGAAAGTAGTGGCTCTGACACTAAAATACAGTAAAGAAATCTCGAGCAATATATCTCTCTATATGTGTTGGTATCACAAAGAGCACTGTACGAGTCTTCAATATTTGATCATTCTTAGATTAAATATCATAATACTTAAAACAGGATCCACCAGCAGTCCATCTGACTCTAGTTAGAGCGCACTGGAGGAGTTTTTCCAATTTATAGATCTCAAATGAAAGGTCTATTCAAGCCATAGTAAAATCAAAAGTATTAAGTCATTTGGTTTTTCCTATAACAAATACAAGCTAATATAAGCATACAAAGTCTATTTAAGCAAAAGCAAAATTGCTGAAAATAGTTGTGTTCGGTAATTTGACATTATCTCACGAATAGTTTCGCTGTTCGAGTTCGGACATATTTCTATTGATAGTAAAGTGTATAGGCAACAAATATATTCTATCTAAATGAACAACATATGGATTAACAAAAGCTATATTGGTCCAAAACTATCCAAAACTCGAGAAATGTATCTTTCTGGAATGACAGTGTTTTCGACTTTTCTTGTGTCGGACAAAGGATAATACAGCGCTTCATTAACTAGTGATAAATCTCATCAAGATGCATCTTTGAAAGATGCATTGTTGAAGGTAAAAAATTGTGAGGCCAAGTCAGCATGGACTACACTGTGGCCTACCTCAGCTAGTGATGATTAGCTCGAATTTCCTTTCCCTCCACATAGCTATATAATTTCTTGAAACTCAGGAAAGCCTACTTCAGATTCGTATTCAATGCATGAAATTAGGTCCAACAAGCAACTTTAGAATGATTTTCTACTAGTAACTAGTACGGTCAAGGTAATGGGTCCACTTTATGCATATATGGGAGATAGAGCCAACAATGTTTTGATAATAAGTTCAGAACGATAATAACTATCGAGTTCCACTTTTTATCTCTTGATAGCTAGTTTTCAATGCTACAAAAATGTATGTTTTTCAAGCTCAAAAGAATCGAAGTCTCTTGAGACATGCCTTGAAACGTGACCTTCGAAGTACAGTTTTGCAAGTTTTTGACTAGTATTCGAATAATTTTTGGTTCGACAATCACAGTCTGAGTCACAACTAATATCATGATCAAAATTAACATAGAAAGCTCAGTGGATTATATAGGTTGCAAATATTTCTCAGAATTTACTTTTTTCTATCGAAGAACTGTTTCTCTCAAAACGTTAGTTCCATTGTTTAGTCTTCTGCCATTTTGTTTGTAGTCATATTCTAGAAGTTCTTATAGTTTGTTTCAAAAGACAGTTGACGTTTCTAAGAGAAATCAATTCTTGCTGAACCCTGACGCGATAGGGATGCTTTTTTGCGTGCAAAAACGGAATTCTCGGAAATATTTGAAACATATATGATTCCACTGATGAAGGAATCACTCAAGGTGATATCTCGATTTGAGATGAGACCTCTGTCGTTTAGTAGGGCCTGTTAAGATGAGATAAAATCTAGAAGGATTTTTCGTCATGCACTGCCCTTTTGAAGTTATGGCCGTTATGCTGGACTTTTATCTTTCGGACGGTATCTGTAAAAAAATCCAATGTAACGACCATAACTCCAAAAGAGCAGTGCATGAAAAAGAATCCTTCTAGATTTTGTCTAGTCTCAATAGATCCTACATAATGACAGAGGTTGCATACCAAACCGAGGTATCACCTTGGATGGTTTACTCATGAGTTTTCCATGTTGATTACGATTATGATACTAATTACGACTCATACTGTGATTATCTGATCGAAAATAATCCAAATATTAGTCAAAAAAATTATAAAACGATACTCCGAAGATCATCTATCTAGACATATCTCAGTGACTAGAGTTTTTGAGTTTGAAACATATCCAGTTTTGTCGTTTTTGGAACCAGCTACCCGCAGCTAAAAAGACAAACTCGATAGTTATTATCATTCGGGAATCATTGTCAAAATACTGTTGCCTCTATCATTCATATTTACTATGAGCTCTAGGACAATTACTCGCAGAGTCATTGCTCGTTGGACAGTTCCCCACATGGATCCAGATGTGGGTGAACAGGGGACCTACACCGGCACTCATATTTACGCTCACACGCCTGCATCTAATGCCCACATCCTAGATACATGTAGAAAGTCATTCTAAAGTATCTTGCTGGACTCTATTTCATGTACTCCATACAAATCTGAACCCGATTCTCCTTAATTCCCAAGAAATTGGATGACCATCCGGATAAGAGAAGGTTAGAGCTAATCGTTAATAGGTAGAGTAGGCCACAGTATGGTTTATATTAACGTGACCTCCTATATTTCCATTTTAGACAATTTGTTTTCGAAAGATGCGTCTTGACAATAGCTATCATTGGTAAAAGAAAAACTGTATTAGCATCTGTTCGACTGAAGAAAAGTTGGAAACACCAGTATCCTAGGAGGATGCATCTCTCCAGTTTCGGACAGTTTTTGATCAGTAGCGTTTTTGTACTCCACATATTACTCACTTAGATAGAATGGATATGTTGCCTATACAACTCACTATCAATTGAAACATCTTCGAGTTCGAAAGGTGTAGTCATTCGTGAGCTAATGTCAAAACAATGAACATAACTACTTTTAGCTACTTGAGTGTGAGTGCAAATCTTCTCTGTACTGTCATTATCCTATACTTATACCTACACCCACACTCCTAACAGCTGCTCATCCACTCACATCCATATCCTTTATATGGTTTCATTTGTTTCTTTAAGTAATATCTGATCACAACGACAAATATATTAATTAAAAAATTTTTTTTTCTTCTATGATGAGAGCGTGTCATCGACCACTCCTCCTTCAATACTCAACTACATATATTGGCTTTAATTTGTTGATATTATAAATTGAGAGTTTCAATTGTAATCTTTTTCATGCTTTACAACGCTAGCTGTTCTCATGACTTTGCTTTAATAATGCAATATCCATGGACACCAGTTATTTAAAGAAAAGAGAATCCGATATCTTAAATTTTGTTTATCGAAAACAAAAACAATTACATTTTCGTTAGATGATTTCTTTGTTTAGTTGACAAGGAACAATCACCCAAAAAAATGAGGTCTATAATGATTTCATAAAACATGAAAACACTCGAAAAAAAAATGTCTACTTTTTGTACATGTTTTTTCAAAAATAGCTATAAAAGAAATCCTCGTCTATATCATATCTTGTAGATTCTTCAGCAGCTGTGACCCTTCGTCTCTTACTTCAATTTCTAATTATCATTTCAAATAACGACCAACAACTATTAATTCTTCATTTCTATATAATGGTAAGTTGTTTTTTTAAAAGTTTTATTAGAATAAACATATTTTTTCCTAGAGTAATTCATTAAGTGGTGGATATATTGTTCGAAATGAAAATGGATTTGATACAAAGTATAAATGTTTAGTTTGTTTGCATCTACTGAAAAATCCAGTTCAACTAGATTGTGGTCATCGCATATGTCAGAGCTGTGTTCATGCTCAGAATAAGTAAGAGAATATCAATTTTAGTTTTCATTTCAATCCAAATTTTTTTCGTGATAAGTTTTGTTTTATGTTTGGAATGCGAAGAACAGACACTACTTTCAGAGGTAAATCAAAAAATACTTATTTATATTCATTATTGTATGTTATTTTATTGAACATCACTTTTTGTTAAAGGTAAAACTTGATAAAGGCTTTCTTAAAGACATGCAAACATTAGAAGTCAACTGTATCTCATGTGAATGGTTCGGACAGCTAAAGAACTATCAGGTATATGTCAATATATTTTTAATATTATGTATTGTGATTCTTCGAATTTAGAATCATTTCGAACGATTACATCCTCAATATAAATGTTCATATTGTGGAGAAATATTTGATTCTCTACCATTACATGAACAACATATGAAGAAATCATGTTCAAAAATACTTGTACATTGTCCTCTTCAGCAATATGGATGTCGAGAAGAAGTTTGTTCTATGCATGATATCATTCTTCACACTATTTCTTTGATGTAGATTCTTCGTGGTGATTTGGAAAGGCATTATCGAACAAAAGAACATCAAAGAGCTCTTTTATTTTGCTTTGATCAACTTTCTTCACAATGGACAGAACAATACCAAGCATCGACAAACGTCGATACTCACATGAAAATGAAAACTTCGGATCACTCATCTATAGTTAATACTACATCATCTACGACAATAATAACAGACGACCATGGAAATGAACACGAGTATGTTAATGAAATGATTAGT
This sequence comes from Rotaria sordida, assembly GCA_905250125.1. Lineage (NCBI taxonomy): Eukaryota > Metazoa > Rotifera > Eurotatoria > Philodinida > Philodinidae > Rotaria > Rotaria sordida. Next base: position 11,575 of record CAJNOL010001502.1, on the reverse strand, counting down.
CTTTTCTCAAATGGTGTTCAGACATTGAATGATGATGTCGTGCGTATGAACAATGAATCAGTAGAAAATTTTGAATCATTCAAAACAATCGATGAAGTTCTACCAACGATAAAAAAATCAATTGAAGAATCAAATAATATTTTAGACGCAATGAATACTAATTTAGCGATTCTACATCAGGAGTTATCATCTTTAAAACAAAAATATGAAGATAAACAAGCCACTTCTTATGATGGAACATTGATTTGGAAAATCAGTCGATTTCAAGAGAAAATGAGTAAGAATATTTATCAATTGTGTTAAAAGTTTTCGTTTTTTTTTTGTTTCAACAAAATAATTTCTTGTCATAACAATTATGACTTTCACAGATTAATGAGTAATCGACGAATAATATGACTAACAATGGAAGATTTTGTACTGTTACAAAAGAATATTAGACATATTTGGATTAAATTAAAGCTTTTACTGTATAACTAACAAAATTAAAATATGATCTACTTATGACGTTCACCAAACAAGATAATGAATTAATTAGGGATTTACAAAATAAGTAAAATATACACATGTTAACATTTTAACACTATTTCTTTTTTTTAATTTTTATGATGGGTTGGATAAAGCTCGCAAAGTTGCATAAGAAAAAACATATACTTCATATTTAACAATGAGTTTTAAAAAATTATTGAAAAATATGCAAGGTATTATTATCTTCAAGTATTAGGAAAATGAACCAAAAAATTCTAACTTTTATGAAATATTTAAAAACTTTTTTTTAAACTTTGAAACAAACTTAATCTTTTGTAATTCGACGAGTTCGATCTAACAATCATGAAAAAGAAAAATAAATAGTAATACAAAATTGACTTCTGAATATCTTACATTTGATGTAAATGCCTTAAAAAAATCCATTATCTCGCTTGGTGCATATGATGAGCGGTGCATATTTTAAATTTGTTATTTTAGCAGTGAGGATATTAACTTGACCTGAATATATCTAATATTCTTTACAAACAGTACAAAACCATCTATTGTAAATAAAGATAATGAAATAAGGAATAACTAAAACGATTGAAATAGTCAACCTACATGACTTTCTACTATGCGCTGTGTTATGCTTTGTATTAAAAATTTTATTGTTATGCATAGAAAAGATGAATAGAAAAAGAAAACAGCAAAAATTGTTCTATTTTCAGCTGATGCAAAATCTGAACGACAAGTATCTATATACTCTCCACCATTTTTCTCATCACCTACAGGTTACAAAATGTGTGCTCGTCTATATTTGTATGGAGATGGGAATGCTCGTCGTACTCATATGTCTCTATTTTTCGTTTTAATGCGTGGTCCTAATGACTCTATACTTCAATATCCCTTTAGTTATAAGGTTACATTTTGTCTCTTCGATCAAAGTGATCAACGATCTCATATCATTGATTCATTTCGTCCTGATACTAAATCCAATAGTTTCCAACGACCACGTTCAGATATGAATATTGCAAGTGGTATTCCGAAATTTGTTCCAATTAATACAGTTGACAATCCTAATAGTCCATACGTCAAAGATGATACAATGTTTATCAAAGTGATAGTCGATTTTGAAAATATAGCAAAGAATATGTTATCATACGTGTTCAGTTTAAATCCAGCTTTACCAATGCATACTCAACAGCGGATGATACGTCAAAAAATTGAAAAAAAGGCACAGCAATCACAATTAACTTCACAAGAAACTCCAACGAACAACGAAGCAAAAATATCTAGTAACAATTCAAAAAAACACTAGAGAAAGGTGCACGTAACGCAAAATTCACGTAAAATTTTTTGTATTTTTTTTAGATAGGATTTCGATAGAACTTTAGCTGATTATCAAGAAATCTTAGTTGTTCATTTTTCTGAATAATTTTTTCAGGTCAAAGAAAAAAATTCAGAAAAGATAAGACAATTGTATCTTACAAAAAACCCATTGTTTTCAACTTATACGAAATTTTCTACTATACTCTTTTATTCAACTTCTGCGACTATATTTAGCAAATTTAGCGTTAAAAACTGAATAGGATGATGTATTTTTTTAAACTTTTCCTCACCTTGATAGTTTTTGTGAAAATTTTAGATGCTACTTAAAATAAAAACTCGATGAAAATTGAGGCCAACGGAAGCAATAAAAATATACTTCATACGACTCAATTTTTGCTCTAATTTCAAATCTGATAATCTTATTACATGAAAAGCTTTGTTTTCATAATGAAAATTAAGAATTCAGTCGATTTAGTCCCACATTTAATGAAGATGAATTTTCTCAGCAAACAAGTAGTGTAGAAAAAGAATTAATGGATTCTATTGTAGGTTGTAGTACAATGCATTCAATGAGATAAGATTATTGATCTCATCACTATTTCAGAAAAGGTAGATATGTTTAGAAAAATATTAAAATATCTCAATAGAACCATTTAGAGTTATCATCACCATCAATAGAGTATAAGAATTCCTTTAGATTTAATAGTGTAATTATATTGTATTTTTGACGTTGAATGTGAAAAAAAATTGTCGCAGAAACTGAACGGAAGACTAAAGGAGGAAATTTCATATAAATTGAATAAACAGGAATTTCTTGCATAAACCAGCTTTGTTTTCTTTTCTGGATTTTTTTCGATCTGCAAAAGCTATTCATAATAGTTAAAAAGCGATTTTCTTTTTAAAAATTAATAACTCAAACGTGATGGAATAGTGTATAAAACAAAAACACCTAAAACAAATTTGACTCGAATTTTGCGATACGTGCACCTTATCATAGGAGAGTAGTAAAGAAGAAACTGAGGCATTGACCAAAACTGAAATGTTTTATTTTTGTTATGTGGATTCGAAAGAACATCATCTAATATCATCAAACGAAAATTTTTAGATCATTCTGATGTTCCATAGAATAGGTAGTTTATACCGATCTTTCACCATTACTTACCGAAGGAGTGCTCCATAGTAGCTGGTAATAAATTGTCAATGACACTTGTCACACTTTTTCTTTACGTTGAAGATTGAAACTTTTGTCACATATGTATCTAACCAAGATCTTTAATTTTCCAAAGCTTTAGCTTTCTAGCTAAAACTTATACTGAAATATATGAACAAGATGACAATACATGAATTTTCGTACTTGATTTTTGTGACGTCTTTATTTCTTAATGTGTATGAACGTGTTCCCCATTATTTTCTATGGCCAGCTATAATCGATAGAGTATTTCATCCATCATTTTTTCAAAATTTCTTTTGCTAATTGTAGTGATGTGTCAAATATTTTTCGTGAACGTTTTCTTTCAGCACATGCTACACTTTCTATTTTCTCCATATATCATCGAGTTGAACACCGTTTCCTATAGGTTCTGTATGTTTATTAAATAACTGTGCTACAAACTATGCAACCAATATTTCATGCTTTCTGTGACGCTCTAAATTCAATATCGAACATTTAAAGTCTTTACTATTTTCGTAATTGATGAACATTTAAAATGACGTTTGCATTTAAATCTGAAAGATTCTAGATAAAAATGAATTCTTGTATAGTTAGAATAGTTCTTAGGTATTCCATCGTGATTTTGACTAAATATTGAAAAGATTATCGAAAACCAAGTGCAAAAATTCTTGTGTTTCAATATTGTCCATGCATTTCAGTACTAGTTTTAGCTAAAAAGCTGAAACTTTGGAAAATCAAAGATTTTGGTTAAATATATTTATGATAAAAATTTCAATCTTTATGTAAAGAAAAAATATAAAAATATCATTGACAATATCATCGTCAAGTTATTATAAGACACTGTTTATAGTACCAAGAAATAAATGATATAGAATATATTAAAGATCTCATTTTTTTTTCAGCTGTTGATTGCTCGATTTTTCAGTAGATTGCATGAAAAAAATTTGTGATTTGTTCAAGTGTGATCTCAGTGAACATCGATGGAACGATTTCTGACTATTTCATGGTAGTAGGCAGCTGATAGTAAAAAGTCAGTAAAGACTAACTGTTCTATAGAATGTCGAGATGAACTGAAACTGTTGTTTTGATGATGTTAGATGATTTTCTCTCTAATGCACACAAAAAAATGAAAAACTGAAATTTTGACCCGTGCCTCGTATATTGTAGTCATTGTGGATGTTCTTAAGGAAGGTTTCATAGCTGTTCGAAGAAAAAATGAAATTATTCTATTTATTTTCTTTTTTACCTTTCACCCATTTTTCTGCTAAATTCATTTTAGTTGTAATGACAATGTGTAATAAGTGTTTCACATAAATCGAAATCTTTATTTTATCACGTTGCAAGAGAGAACTTATGTTCATTATCGCTTGTAGTTGTTTTTTTAATAAATAATCTGTATTAATTGATCGTGAAGTAATAAACTAAATCGATATTTCTTCATTAGCTATTACTTTAGTCTTGTTTCATGTTTCAAGATTCATTTAAATACTTCACATTATTATTCTTGCTTCCCAATTCTTCGATGATTTAAGTTAGTTACATAGTTCTTAAAGGAAAATAAGTGACAACTCAAAAAGAAAAAAAGATCAACCAATTTATGAAGACTTCTAAAATAATGCTGTACATTTTCAATCTTGTAAGTTTAAATTACAACAGTTAATATACATAAAAAAAAAATCAATAATTTGAAATGTTAAAATAACTCAGATAGTTTGAACATTTTCGAATGAATCAGATGTCTTTTATGCACTTTATGGTCATCGTGACAAAAAAAACGTATGTTGATGATCTTATAAAACTCTGTTACTTATCAACAGCCAAAGAATATATCATGTTATGAGATAATCTCGTCATGTGAGAAACAGGTGAATCAGGACTCCTAATGAGACGACTTTTTCGTTTCATGGAATTTTCTTTTCTTACAAAAAGTTTTAGAATCTGTCTGATAGAAGATGGATTCAAAATACTTTATAGGTGCATTTGGCAGTAGAATTTATTATATTCTTATTATTACTCTCTTTTATCAATAGAGACAGTTTCGATTCTTACTTTTTTCTTTGTATTTTTTCATTTTAAAATATTTAATGTTTTTATAGAAGTCTAACAAATAGAAAATCACATTGACTTTATGAAACACTCTGTGCTTCAAGCTAATGTAAATTTTTCAATACTCTTCCAGTATAATTGTTGATTAGTTAGATAAAATGCCACAGCCATGAAGAATCTTTATCATCGTCACTTTCAGTTGATTCTCAATATAATGTTTCTCTAAGTTTTAATTTCGAGAAAACCAATCGGTCAGATAGGAAATCCTGATGGATTCTACAAAACCTTAACAATCACAAAAATAATCGAAGTCCAGTTAGACCTAAAGAAATGCACCAAATTGCATCAAAATATGAAAGGGTGTTTTTCTTATCAATTTTCAAGTCTATCAGAAGATGTTTCATAAGTTCAAAAACAAATATTTATATATATATTTTTTTTTTGAGATTAAACTCAATACATGAAAACTAAATTTTAATACGAATGTGATCAAATGTTTAGTAGATAACTAACAATTACTGGATGTTATTGTCGATTTTAATCAAAATGTCAAGTGACATATTCAATGAGTTCTACTTGAAGAATATAATCACGGTTATTTGTATAAACTTATTTCAATATTGATTTTCTATGTCAGCAACTAAACTATCATAATCGAAATATTTGTCGACTATATTGTATTGAGATCTATGCATTATCTTGTTGATGTTCAAAAGCATTGCTTTCTTAGATATTAAGCAAATCAATACGATTATTTCAACGCCTATCATAATTCATGATGACAATAGCACTAAAAAAAATTATCAAATGATAACATACTGCTATGACCTTGGTCAAAAGAACGAAAAA
>CAJNOL010001501.1:48521-62553 GCA_905250125.1 Rotaria sordida | reverse complement strand
TCCTGATGTGAACTTATTTTAATATTAGACTTTCTAAGAACACAATAGTAAAGATGACTCACAGTGAGTGTGCGACTGATATTTTTCTCATTCTAATAGAAAAAAAGAGTAGAAAAAAAATTGATATATTTGAGCATGTTTTCTCATAAAACACTTTCTTAATAATGATATTAATTCATTATAATCGATTTTCGATGATAGTTTAAATGTTACAAACATATATTTTCTATATCTGTTCAATTCTATGTATTCTAAAGACGTAAAAAATCCAAAATGGTTCAAAATCTATGAAACAAGCTTTATATATGTCACTTTCATAGAACATATAGTAGTTATACGAGCTTTTTAATAGTAGAATAATTTCTATCGTATACCTCTACATGGTACTACACGTTCAATTTTTGAATTAAGTGTATTCTTAGAGAGAACAACCATATTTTTAATAGATCTGGGCTACATGAAACGTAATTTAGATGAATTCTTACCATCTTATAACATGCGACTTATGAATTTATTTTTGATCCATAGGAATCTATATTAAATTTAGAACTCAAAAGAGTTCTAAATTTGATATACATTCTTACAGATGAAAATCAAAGAGCGTGTACATGAGTAAAGGTCTTCGCTACTCCATCATACACATTCACACACTAATCTCTCTCTTTTATTGATATTTGCAGATAAGAATACTGCACTAACTGACAACTTCATCTACGATAAACATTTGATAGCCTTGCCATCAGACAATCAACGAGAAACAAGAAAAGTGCGGAAGAAAAGTAAAAAAGATCGAAACATCCATAAATAACTAGTGTTTCAACTTTAATATAGTTTAATGAATTTTCTCAATCGAAACCGAAGCAAATACTTCAATCGTTTACTAATTTTTCATTCTGTTAAAAGTCGTTTCGTGTATAATCGCCATGTACCCTTTGGTTTGGTGACTTTTGGTATTTATATCGTATTTATTACTGTTACTTACTACATTCTTTTAAAACCAATACTCAGCACATTACTGATACCTGCTAAGCGTCCACACGATCGAAATTTCGTCTCCAAACTCAATAATCATCTGTCAATATTTTCAAATGTAACGAATCGTCATGATTTCATACTAGTAACAGCATCTTCAGCCGAGTTTGTCGATAGATTGGAAAATCTCATCGGATCGATTCATTTTCATGAACCTTACGTATCGATTCTTGTCTTCGATCTTGGCATGACTGATTTACAACTCTCTCGGATATCGTGCATGGCCAATATTGAAATAGAGCAACTTCCGTTCGAGATCTATCCACGCCATGTGGCAGATCTAGATTCATTTGCTTACAAAGCACTTCTATTGAAAGAGACATTTGAGAAATATAGATCCAAGACAAAAGTTATTTTCTACCTCGATGCTGGCACGGAAATACGCTCATCACTTGATCCAATTATAGAAGCAATTCAAACACATGGCTATTTTCTCACACAACAAAAAACATTGATTGTTGATCATACTGATGAGCAAACATTTGCAGCATTGAATACAAGCAAGAATGATTTTAGCACTGGTAGTCACTATCAAACAGCAGGAGGCATTTTAGGTTTCATAACAAACCACTCTGGTTTTTATAAAGATATTTTGACACCATTCGTAGTATGTTCCCTGAATGTTAATTGCATTGCTCCGATTACTTCACGCTCATCGACCACACATCGTTTTGATCAATCTGTGCTTTCAATTCTTGTGTATAAAGCTGGTTATAAAGTAGAAGATGCAGAACGATTTCACGGTGATTTTGGATCTGCACCCGACCTCGATACAAGTATAGTAATATTTTCTCGTCGTTGGCATTGTCCCAAAGTGTACGCATCTGAGGTTGTATTCCGACGCGCATGTAGCTATTCACCAATATTTCGCCCACGTCATCGCATTAGAAACATTCATGAACATGCAAACGTGTACACTTGTGGAACATTGACAATTGTCAAGCTTGGCTCATTCCAGATAGAATTACCTGTCTATCAAGTGTATAGGCTTCTCTATATTATTTATATATTTATGATGAGTTGTCTTTATTTTTGGACTCCTTATGTATTACGTTTCTTGTTATCAATTACAAGAGTGAAACAAAGAATAGTGTAGATCTCGGTGGTCGCCGTATCATTAAAAAACTCTTAACTATTAAATCGTGATATGATAATGATTTTCATATAGTGTTATGAATTGTTAATTCTAACAAGTGTTATGGTTGATTTTGTTTATTCTTGTCGTCTTAAGGACTATACTATAAATGCTACGACATAATACAAAAGGGTGAAATCGATCTGTCTCATCGTTCGAAAAACACGTGTGCGTGTAAGAGAGATAGAGTGATTGAGTCCAAGTTATCCTTTATCCACAGCATCCAAAAAAGAGAATATATACGTAGGAGACTCTCGCAGTGTTCTAACCATAGATATTCCAACACTCTTTCAATCACCTATTTTCTTTTTTCGCTGGCTTTATCTCTTGAAAATTCTACAGGTAATAGAAGAAAAGATTACATTAAATATATTATTGATTATTTATTATCAAAAAAACCGAATAGCATTAATCAGATTCTACTTGTAATTGTTGTTTTACACCATTCGAATATATATTTGTGGTAAATATACAGGATGATGAATCACTACATGAAATCAACTGAAATATAAGTAGAATAATAACCTTATAAGAATATTTATTGATGATCGACATCTACATTGTGTATTGACCGTTCTAAATTAAAGAAGTAAGAAAAGACACAGTTAAATATAAACGTCTATAAATAACAAAGAATAAGAAAAAAAAGTTAAAGGTCAATAGCATTTCATGTGTCAGACTCGTTATCATCATTTTTTTTTCATTATCTTTCTTTCCATTTATTAGTACGAGAAAAAATGCATATAAATCAACACGAAAGAATAAAATGGTTTGTAATTCTGTTTTAGATTGAAATCTTTCTTTAATTGTTACGTTTAATATTTGGAATGTCGTTGTAGCTTCATGAATGTACGAAAAGAAGAAACTAACTATTTGAATCTAATATAGAGATATAAATTCGACGTTCCTTTTAATTTGACTTTTTACTGAAGCATCTTCAACAACTACGACTTCATATTTTAATCATTTATCACACTTTTCTTTCAATACAAGAGCTGTAAGCTTATCTGCGTCATTTCGATCAATAAAAAGTAAATAGTCTCACTAGTTTTGTGCACATGATAGAGACTCATGAAGAAATCGTGAATACAATAACTTGATTTTTCCTTGAGTGATTCATAAGTGAAATTTGAGGTGAAAAATCTCATTCAGTGTTTGCTGGTTTCAATAGGTGAGAAGCAAATAAACTGCATTCGTTCAATTGATGATGAAATAAAAACTACTAACGGTTCACATAAATCTTAATTAAGTAGAAAATGATGAGAGAACTTCTTTTCATCTGTGAGCACTAACCTCAGTTTATCTTCTTTAATATCTAGTTTTCGTTTATATGATATTTGTTTATTCGCGTTGTAAATATTTCTTCACTGCTTTTTAATGATCAATGTTAACTAATGAAAATTGTGTGAAAGAACAAAATCTTGTCAGTCAAAGGCAAAAATTTGATAAGAACATACACATACACTTAAATATAAGAACCATATGACATCCTATAACACACAGGCAGGCAAGAATCTTGAGAAAAAACGCGTTACTAAGCCTTGAACCCAGTACAATGCGTCATATTTTTTCGAGCTATATATATACACTTTTTTCTGTGCAGATAAGAGACTCTAAATGTTCAACTAAAAAAGTATATTATAAAAGCATTCGTTTATTTTGACTTTTTCTTATCTAGTGGATTCTACATAGCAGTGTTCATTCAATTTTCTTTCGTCTGAACCATATTATATATTTTTTTTAAAATTCAGAATTAATTTAATCTGCTTGATTAAAAGATTAATTATCGATTTTCTTTGTTTCACCTGTCGATATTTTTCACAGAGCAAAAAGTTCAAAGTTAACTATACAAATTTAAATAATTTTATTTTAAAACTTAAAAAGAAAAAGATATGAGCAGAGTGCTTTATTTAGAATAGGAAGAAATAAGTGCTGAAGAGTTGTGGATATGGATGTAGGTGGACGTGCGTTTAGCTATTATACTCATCCACACCCACACTTGCTACGTCCAGTTTTTGATTAAAATCTTAGATGTTCAGGAATGATACTGCAGTGAATGAAAGCTTATAACTTGTCAAAATAATAAGAAACATTACTAGAATAATCAACTTTAAGAATTAGAACTGCATATTTCCATAAATTTATTAAAAAAAAACTCATGTTTTCGAAATTTAACAAAACTCTGATGACATTGCTGATTAGATTACTCTATAATCTATTTGAATTTCTATGAAAATGCATAGATACTGATACATTTCTAGTCTATTCTTATTTATATTGAAACAAAAGAAAAAAGACATTATTTATAAACTTTATATAAATCATAATGCAGGCCAATCATGCTTCATAAAGAGATAATATAAACAGAATTAGTTTTCTTTTAAATATTTTCGAGAAACAAATCTGAAAAATATTTTTGCATAATGAATATATCTCGTTGATCAATCATTTTATTATAAAATTTGTGAAGCTTCTGGTCTATTTAATCATATGAGAATGATGAAACATTCAAAAATAAAAATTCGAGTCAATATCATGTTCATAGTTAGTTTTAGCTGCTTGAAAGTTGCCAGCTTGAATTAATTGTTTAGCTTGATCGATCGTTTTTACTTTGAATAATTCGAGAATTAATTCATCTTCTATTTTTGGAAGTTCACTCCATTTAAACTTTTTTCCACAACCAACTCGTTTAGAATTTGCTTTATTTTGAAAATTTTTCATTTTTATCCGAATTAAGTGTTGTACTAGATTTAATGGGTCAGAAGGACGTTCGACAAATTCTTCAAAGTTTTCTTCAGGTTTTTCTTCGGAATTTTCTTCAATAACATCTTCTACTGGATTTTTGGTCCATTGAAGTTTTCCTTCTATTCGTTGAACTTGATACTTCCAAAAAGCTTTGCTAGTTATTCCACTACGCTTACTAAAGCTGTTATTCCCACAAGTTGTGATTCCATCACAACCTTCTGTTTTGAACCAAATCAATTTACAATATGGACATCTTTTAATTAAATTTCTTGGATCTTGATTATCAAATAGATTATAAGACATTAATGGTACTACTTTTTCAACAAAATCATCACATATTCGAACATTTTCTTTTTGCATTTTAATAGAGAATGCGTAGTAATCTAATTCCATCATAGCTCCACCATGTTTTCTTTGAAAATCTTGTAGCATTGTTTCGGCTTCATTTTTGAATTGGACTATTGTCATATGTAAAACTTCATCTTTATCTTCAACAGATGCACATTGAACTGAATTAATCAAGTCTGTATATTCTTGTAGAAGCGAAGCGATTTTTTTTTCATATTCTTTGAATGAAACTTTCATTTGATTTTTCATTTCATATATATTGAATTTTAAAAAAAATTCTTCATCTTCTATTTTTAGTTTGTCTTTTTTCATATTAGATATGCAGCTGTACATAAGATTTGATACTTCTGTTGTTGAACTTCGATCCGAATAGAAAATTAAATTGTTTATCTTTGGACATTCATCTTGAAATAATTCACAAATTTCCTCATAATTTTTTTGTGGATTTTTCGATTGATCCCAATGAGAAATCATAACAACAACTTTATCAGTATAATTATAGACCGGTTGTTCAACTTCGAAATAATTTTCCACCATTTTATCAAACCGACTATCATATTTAATGACAATAAATATGGTATTTATGTTTTTTGCTGTCAAACCTTCTCTTAACAAAACAGCATGTTTGTATGTTTCAGATGAACTATCTGTTCCAGGTGTATCAATTAAAGAAAACGTATGATCGCCATAAGAAATATCGTTAAGATAAAGATTTCGAGTGACACTTCCTCTGCCTTCACCTGCTGCATGTTCTGTTTCACAAAGTGTGTTAACCAATGTTGTTTTTCCAGCTCCTGTTCTTCCCATAATCACAGCGCATGGTTTATATAACAATTTCTTTGCAGATAATTGTTGTTTTATTAAAGGTTTAATCATATCCATATTTAGGTTGTCCTAAAATAAAACAATCTTGTTTTATATACTACTTCTACGATTCAGTATGTCATAATAAAAAAATTTCATGGCATCATATACTTATTGCAATTATGTCAGAAGATTGGAAACTAAGGTCAACTTCTCTAGTTTATTTATACATAAGGAAGGAATGGAATATAACAGAGACCAAAACTCAGTAATATGAAGAAATAGAATCTCAAGAAGAACAACCCCAGACCATTACGAGCGTGATCGCATATATACATAAATATAGGGCGGCATGGAAATTTCCAACGTCAGTGGGAAAAAAGGAAACTCAAAAGTTCCAACATATATGAATAGTAGTCAGTGGAATACATTCAATGAGTCACTACATCACACTTTCCTTTCTTTTTCATCAACAAACACAACGAATTACGATATAGTCATCAGATGATTCACAAAATCAATATATAAAGTTCGAATCCTATCGTTTTTTTCTATCGTTGTGTAAATAATCAAAAATACTTTCCCGTATAAGAATTCATCCAATATCGGTTGATGTATTCCATAAGTGAAGTTTACCTATAAAACACGTTAATTTTGTATCTTAGTTTTTTTCTTTATCCACCACGTACTACAATAGTTTTCTTCTTATCTTGCGCGTGTACATATAAACACATAAATAGATACCTATGCATTTTTTGTTGCCATATAAAGAGGCATATATTGTCAAAAAAAAAGAACTTCCTGATAACACTAAGGATGTATGTGCTAGTTATAAGATTCTTAATAATAAAGAATGATATTTTATTCGAATGTTTACTCCATTTAATGAATATTTAACGATTGCAAAGAAAAATATTTGAAAAAAAAGAGAGTAATATGTTTCCCATGTAGAAAAGTTGCTAAAACTGGAAATAACGTGACACTGGTTGAAGGATGGGTGTGGATGTGTTAAAGAATACAAGATTCACACCCACACTCACATCCTTATGTGTCTGTTTGATATTGGTCTGCTCTTCATGCATAGTAGGTGTAAAATACAAAGGGTCAAATAATAACAATTCTATAGACGATTGCATGAAGATCTATACTCTACTCGTCTCCATTCTTGTGGCTTCGTCGAATTGTTTTTATGCATTTAATGTGATACTTTTCTCTTCCAAAAAGAATTACTAATTTTAAACCCTTTCTCTCTCATTTCGTACTAAGGTGAGTTTCGATAAGGATATTGTCGGATGGCTGAATCGAATCTTTGAAATAAATTTTCATGAATGTCTCTGATAGCAAGTAAAAATCAGTGTCCAGTGTTTTATCCAGGATTTTTTCTCCGGAGGGGCGATTTGGAATTTCGGGGGGGCGAAAAATTATTTTCGGGGGGGCAAGCCACGTGTTTATAGTACGATGATCGCAAGTGTCGGGGGGGGGGGGGGGCAAACCCGCTTTTCGGGGGGGGCGCGGCCCCCCTCTGGATAAAACACTGTCAGTGTCATCGAAATGTGTAACTGATAATGAATTTACGAAAATGAAAACTTGAGATTTACCTGTGTGCGTCATTGTCAACAGTTTTTGAGCAATCAAGATTATAAGAAACAGTAAAAGATAAGAATTACAGTCGGAAGAGCTTACTGGGGGAAAAAACCAAGAAACTTTTTATCATTTTTATACGTGTATATGTTGCAAATCGTCATTGTATTTTGAAAAGTGCTAGGCATGGTCCTGTTCAGAAATTATTATAATTTTGATTCTATATTTTATGCAACTTTAACCATTTTATTGGGTACGTATCTTGTTTTTAAAATTCAAATTATTCAAGACTGTTGTTAATGGATTTATAGTTGTTCCAAATACGGATGCTCTGATTTGTTACCAATGCAATGGTTGTACAAATCCTTTCAATGCTAATGCACCGGGAGTTACACAAGTAACTGCTGAACGAGGCGAAGTTTGCGGGGTACGTCAACTATGTTTAAAAAGCGCGGTTCTACTACAAGGATGGAAACGCCTTACTTAATATAAGATTTCGTGCCATCTGTTGAGACCGGAGAACCATTCCTATATTCTGTTTCAGACAGTTTCTTCGCTTTTTCTCTAGTTGATATGATAAAGTAACATTTGGATTGGCTTTCAAATAGGTTTATCGCTAAAACATTTTTTTCATGTTCTTTGATTGTTCTTTTTCTCAGGAAAAAATAATCGTTCGATAACATATAGTTCAATAATAGTCTACGTCAAAGGGATTTTCTACTCGAAGGAAGTCTTGTACTATGACAGTCTCATTCATCTCGAATCGATTTTCCTCCATCTAAAACGTTAACTTCAATCGACTCTTCGCCTAACTTTTCCAGTATTTATCTACATATGAAAAATAATTGATATTGTAACAAACTACTCTATTTTTATTATTTTTAGAAATTAATGATTGGTCCTATTATAATTAAAGGCCTGCGTACGATTTGTGCGGGTGGCCTAAATCACTGCGAGCTTGGTCCAGTACCTGGTACTGGAGGTTCAGGGGGAGTATGCTGCTGTAATGACAAAGACTTATGTAATGGTTTATCATTTATTCGACCGTGTTCGATATTAACCGTCGCTATTGCAGTGGTAGCACCTTTCTTTGTATCTTAATTTTTTTTTAATTATTCATGATCAACAAAAATATATTTGTGCTTTTAACTATCTTACAACGAGTGCTTCAAAATAAGTGAACCTCTCAGTATTTTGGCTATCTCGTGATGTCCATTCATTTGACTGGCAGCAGCCTTTTTACAACAGATGCGTCTTGAAATTCTCTGTAAGCCAACTTGATTGATTAGGCCTGACTGCTTGTTTATCCGTTTAATAAATACGACACATTTGTTCGAACAAAACGATCAGACGTTTCCACAAAAACCTTTTTGTTATTTTCTCGACATATTGACACTTCCAAGGGGAAAGAGCGGATTTGAGATTAGAATCTCTCAAGATTATCTTGAAGATGTGGGGTGTGGGTGTGAGCATCGTTAAAACTATTTCACGCCGACGCCGACACCCACACCCTTTTGGCTGTCTAGAACTTTGCGCCAATACTGAAATGTGTCTAATCTCTGGCCACCGATGTACGAGTTGAACGGAATTGTAATTGTGCAGATGATTAGAACGTCATTTGAAGATATGTTTCGGTACCCAACAGTAGACATCGTAGTCTCGGAACTTTCAGCGCAGAAATACTGAGCCGATTTGTGCTTTTGGTTTACTCGAACACTTGAGCCAAAAACAAACTCATAATTTGCAAATAAGTTGCCATCTGCGCAAAGTACAACTCCAACACTGTCTCCATGGTTAGAAAAACTAGTTTCATTGGTGTTTTTAAGAAGAGGATAAAATTTCATGGTCCAAAATATTTTAGGAAAGAAAGGCATAGAAAACTTGTTCGAGTAAATAACCTCCTCCTCTATGGATCTAAAATTAATGACGTTCCACTTCGCCGTTAAAGTGTTACTTGTGTCGTCAAACGTCTTTGCCAGTGTCCCAATCTGTTACAAAAGTAGACATTAGCATTTAATTTTTAACTCAAGTTTATTTTTCTCGCCATCGATAGCCAATCAGTTAAGAAGTCTATAATGAATATTTTATGTCTTCAAAAAGCCTAAATAAAACACCATGAACCCTTGTTTTATTCTTTGGCAATGATACAGTATGCCTTTTGTGTCGCATCAGCCATTCACAGAGAGAGAGAAAAAAGTTGCTTGACGCACATGCTTTTGTTCTTCTTTCGCGGAAAGTCGATGTCTTTGCACACAGCATACTTGAATAGCGGTCTCTATTTACATAGTAAATATTTGACAAGAAAATGGAGAATGGAGCACTTTCTTGTCTGTCATCAGTGGGTTTTTTCCAACTTGAAAAAAGGACAGTGCAAAATCAATATTCAGAGTGTGGGTGTGAAGAATGGAAATACTCACACCCACACCCACAACAAATGTGCGAGAAAGAAAAAACATGTGTCCAAGCATAGAAAAATTACTGGGATTCAAGACAAATGGGTAAGTCAAATTTCTGCCTCGATCAACGATCTTCCTATCAAATTTCTTACATTTACTTGCATATACTTTCTCTTTGATGAGATCAAATACCATTAACTATTCAAACAAAGAAAAACGATTGTATTCTAAAATTACACTGAAATGTTTCTCCTCTCTGTATGAATAAGCGAAGCCAGCTCTCACGACGTTATATCCTTTTGCCATTGGTGGAAAAAATAACAAAAGAAAAATAGAGAAAAAATTGTAAAATGATGTCAGCAAAGATTACTTGTTAACATTAGTGTCTGTAGAGCCGACCATTTTCTCTTCTCTTCCTCTGCGTCATACTTTAAACTTTCTTACACGTCTTACTCCTACTTATCCACCAAAAACACACACATGCGACGCCGCTTTCGTTCCACTCCTTACAGCCTGCCTAATGGTGGTGGTCATCATGCACCGCATATTAATATAACTCATGATAATGGTGATCTTCGTATTGAATTGAAAAAGAACATTCAATCCGGTGAAGAACGTAGGCTTCTTCTGACACCTGAACAGTTTTTTGACATTTCAGACAAAAGTGATGAAATTCAGCGAGCTGGCCGTATAATGTCTGACTATCGTGTAAGCTACGTTTTAGTTCATTATTTCAATATTTTTAAAAATCTAATCAAATATGGGTTGACACTCTCTTCCATTATGTGAAGTTTTTCTTTGCATTTCTGTTGGTGTAGAAAAGATCGAATGGGAGGCAACTCGTGAACACTGTTTACTTTCTAAAGTAAATGTATTATATTTATAGTGAGTTTTCGAGAAAATAATGCAACTTTTGTACAACAAGCTCTCATCATTTTATGAAATGTTCATCTAACACTTGGCTCAACTCGGACATCTGTGTCCTAGATTATGCAGTTTGATCCCAATTAACTGGATACATGTTCTATAGGTGATACTTTGGAAATTTTTTAAAAGGACAGACAACAAATATTTATCAGTATTTTTTTAAGATATGAGACTTGACAAAATGATAAAAGCATATTATATTCAACGCCGAATCCAGTCGCAGAACAAAAAAAACAAAACACAGAAACTTGCAATCGGGAGGCACATTCTTAGAATAAAAAAAATTAGAAATGCGTGTCTATTTTTCATTTTTCAAGTACAGCAGTATCCTATGATTATATTTTCAGAATATGAATATGAAGATGTTTGCTTGCCTGTCCGTGAAGATCTTGAGAAGCCAATCTTGACATACAAAGTATTCTTGAAATTCAAAAGTCACATACTTTACAGTACTTTATAATGGGTAGAATACGTATTGGATCTCTCATGGAATTTACAATAATATGGGTCATATGCATATCAGAAAAAGGAACCACAGAAATGTGACTTTAGTCAAATTTATCTATCTTTTGTTCGAAGAATGTGTTTTAAAGATAGAATTTCCTTTTTCTGAACTAGATGTACACTAGTCACCTTTTATTTCCTCATTCAGAATTTACATATTCTCATCTGTGTTTCTGTAGGTTTCGATTGAAAAATTTAAAGGCCAGTTTTCTAATCTTACCTTTTTTATACATTTATTGTACTAGGGTCCTAAGAGTGAAACTCAGCCACCTAATACAATTGGCTCGTTTAAATTTATACTGCGTACAGAGTCTTCTAATGACATGTTTGATTTTCTGGACTATTTGGACACGAGAGATTCACTGTCAAGATATGAGCATCTGTACGAGTGGGAAGTACCAAATTCACCGTTGAGAGTCAGTGTGAGAAATCGTCGAAGTGATGGCAAACGTCCGAGAGACACGAACTTTGTCGTTGAAGTACGTGTTTTTAAAAAAGACATACCAACAGACGAAGGCATCATGATGGCATGGCACAACTTTACAGGTAAGCTACTGTTTTCAGTACGTCAAACAAACCTTATTATTAAAACTATTGTCTAAAAGGCACATTTGTTGAAAATCGGCGACAACGTCGAAATCGAATTGAAGAAATGCGCAGGAATGGCTTCTCATATGCCCCTGAAACCTTACAAGTTAATAACATTGCGGCCACCCTACCTACTACAGTCGCCTCTGTGACAAATGGCAAAGATTTGAGGACTTGGACGATTGATGAGGTGAATGTAAACAAGCATGATCATACTTGTGTTATTTGTTTGGATACTTACATGAAGAATGACCGTGTTCAAGGTTTACCAGGATGTATTCATTACTTTCATTCAAAATGTATCCAGACATGGCTTTTGGGCAGTAGGATCTGCCCAGTATGTCGATCCAGCGTTTAGGTCTGGCTGCTGTCGATGACAAAGAGTTTTTATTTTTGCCATTGTGAGTTCCTTGCTTTTCAATTCAATAAAGGCTTGCTAAAACTTTTCCAGCACCAATTTAAAATGGCTAGGGGATGGATGTAAGTAGGGATGCACCGATTCCAATTCCAGTTCTTGGCTTGGAATTGGGAATTGGAATTGACAGGAATTGGTTGGAATTGTCAATAATTGGCCAAGAACCAACTGAAATTGGTATAGCCCAATACTAGCGAATACCCATAGATACTTAAGCCAATACTATAGAGGTACCCATCGATCTGCAAGGTCTTTCCTATGCCGGTACCCTTGGGTCCTCAAGTGCTATACTGTGAGGGTACCCATAGCTCCTCAAGTTCTATAGTCTATGAGTACCCTTGGTTCCTAACGGATTATACTACGGTGGTACTCTTCGGTTTCAAGTTCTGTACTGTAGAGTACGCATACTTCCTCAAGTCCTATCGTGTGGTGGTACCCATGGTCCGAATGTCTTGTATTATTACAGTGGTCATTGGTCCTCATGTCATATACTATGAAGGTACGTATAGGTCTTGATGTCTTATATTATCAGGGTACCAATTCATCCGCAACGAATACACGACGAGAGGCCCTATAGCTCCTCATGTTCTCTACTATGGAGTACCCATAGGCCCTCAAGTTTTGTACTATGAGATGCCCATCGCTCGTCGGAAGCTATCCTACTTAGAGATAGGTAGGTTCTGTACGACGCAATTATGGAAGTATCTGTAAGATATAGCAACCATTATCGTATGGCATACTGATAATTAAGGGTGTAACTGTTCCACTTGTGTTACTTGAACTCTAAAGACGGTTATTGTGATAAGCGAATGAAAATAAAATTCAGAGGACGGCAACGAGAATTCACTGTTCGTCATGAATCCCACAAAACACGTAAAAGGAGTTCAGAACTTGGGAAGCCTTTTCGGTTACCTTTCGCTCACCTTTGAATATTTTCTAACACTAAGAATCTTGGAAACCACAAACGGATTGCGATCCTTCAGAAAGACCAAAAATGTTCTTTTTGGAAGTTCCGAAACTTTGTGATTTCCGAATTTTCTACGATCTGTAACTCTTCAATCAATTTTGAAGGCTATAAAATTGATGTCCGAAGTTCCGAAAGCTTTTAAAAATTTCTGAAGATGAATTAGGAAGCATATTTCGGTTTCTGGATCTTCCAAAATTTATTTTAGCCACTCTCCATGATGTAATTCTTTTTGAGTACGGAAAATTCAATTGTAGGCTTAACACACCTATTCATCCACATCTAAATATAAAAGCTCATCATGACTTATAGGTACCGCTATTTAGCAGGTCTTCAGAGCCTATCCCTAACCCGATAGGACATTGCTTGAGAAGTCTTGATTTCGCCTAACAGAACTGCAGTATAGAATTCTGGAAAAATACGGCGTAGAAAAACCCAGGTTCGACATATGATTACTGCGGTTTGAATAATCAGGGTGGGTGTGGGTGTTGATCTCTTCTTCACCCACACCCACACCCACCCACACCCACCCACACCCACCCACACCCACCCCACACCCACACCCATACCCACACCCACCCACACCCACACCC